>BRDA01000956.1:97832-120165 GCA_036984385.1 Crenuchus spilurus | reverse complement strand
GTTGTGTTGAATCTGTGAGATCCTTTGGCACTGAGTTGTGTTGTGTTAAATCTTTGAGATCCTTTGGTTGTGTTGTGTTGAATCTGTGAGAACCTTCGGCACTGAGATGTGTTGTGTTGAATCTCTGAGAACCGTTGGCACTGGGTTGTGTTGTGTTGAATCTGTCAGAACCTTTGGCACTGGGTTGTGTTGTGTTGAATCTGTCAGAACCTTCGGGACTGAGTTGTGTTGTGTTGAATCTGTGAGAACCTTTGGCACTGGGTTGTGTTGTGTTGAATCTGTCAGAACCTTTGGGACTGAGTTGTGTTGTGTTGAATCTGTGAGAACCTTTGGCACTGGGTTGTGTTGTGTTGAATCTGTGAGAACTTTCGGGACTGGGTTGTGTTGTGTTGGACAGAATCTATGAGAAGTTTACAGTTTGCTGTTGGGTTGGTCACTTATTCACATTCATGTGTCTTTGGACTGTGTGAGGAGTAGTCTGTGTGCTGAATGACTCTCAGCTCACTGTATTGTGTGTGTGGGTGGTAACTCTTCTTCGGCTCTGTCACAGATGCAGAAGTTGCACTAACTGAAGGTGGTTGCCATGGCAAAAGCAATTAACAGGTGCCTTCTTAAAGCCTCACTGTTTCTATTAAGTGCACCACATCCACGCTCTCCATGCTTACTGGCCTGTTTTTAGCCAGACTGTTCAGATGTGTTCATGTCCCTTGTTGAATGCAAAGACCAGACGCTATCGTTCACCCCATATAACCAAAGTTGTATTGGTGAAGGGCAGCTCCCCCTAAAGAGCAGAATAGAAGCCCCCACTGTTTGTGGTGAGGATAATGAGATGCAGAAGAGGCTGTGTTCGATAGGCTCCGAGGCTGAATGAGGTGAAGCTTCGCCTCCCTTCCAAAGCCATTGCCACGGAAACCACATTCCATGCCAGGGCACATCTTCAGAGACACTTTGTGAGGAATTGGAGAGGAGTGGAGGGCACACTCTCCCATCCCATCCACTCATTCCAAACTTCATCCAGCAAGCAGTGAGGGGTGGATGTGCCTCACTTTAAATCCACGCTGCTATCAAACACAGCTGTGTTGGCACCTGGCAGAAGGCTGGCTGCAGCCAAGAACAGACACTTTCTGGAGCTTAAAGTAATGCAACTCCAATTTGGAGACTATTTTTTTGGTTAGTTTTATATACTGTCGTGCAGAGATGCTGCATTAAATAAACAAATTTGAAATGAAGTGCTGTCAGCTTCATCAGTCAGTTAAGCAGCGGAAAAGGAATGTCTTACTTACTGCATTTTATTTGGCCAATAAACTTTTTACACTAGACGCCAGTTAAGCCAACTCTCTGTCTGCTTTATAGGATGTTAACAGGAAACAAGGAGGCAATGCTTGAGAAAGCATGTGGTGTTAAAGGTGGGAGAATTTTTGGCAAACTATTAAAGTGAAAAGTTGATTTTGCTGAATGAGAGCATCATAAGATCAGGATTAAATTTACTTGAATTATAAAAATCAGAAGAGCTAAATTGCTCATGGTTTCATTAAAAACATACACTGTCCTATATTATATATTCATTACATGTAAAGTCACATATTTCTATAAAAAATTTATGATTTAGTAATTTCATGAAATTCCAAATTAAATAATTATATAATTATAATTAATAATTAATAAATTAATAATGTGCTATAAGCCAAACTGATCAACAGTAGAACAAAGAAAGGCTTGAAATATGTCACTGTGTGTGTAATTAATATAAAATATGACATTTTATACTTAATTTTTATTTTGGGCACCATATATGAAGTTGCTTTACAATTTACAGTTTATCTAACTTTGAACTTTTATAGTGTATACACTGTAGCATGTATATTGCTCTGTACCACTTGTCAGAGTTGTCATTCCTCTCTGGCATCAATGGCCCCTCGTCTGGGGCACCACTATTATGTTGTTGTGAGGCACTCCAATGAGAAGTCCATTGTCAGTACACCTTCACTATGGCAGCTCTATAACATCCCAAGGAGTCACTGTTTTCCTAGATGCTACCACCCTTCACATGGTACCATATTCTCATGCCCTTTTGTACATCAGGGCAAGTTCTTTGGCCCATGATGATTGTTTTGCAATCTACTACAACTGACTGGTGTGCATACTTGTAGCAAACTTCGTCATGCGGCATTGGTGACGTCCCAGGCCGAGTTCAAACCAGGGGTGATCATAATATTCTAATATGACTGTCTATGCCTCCATATGTGCGTGCTTATAGGAATATTGTAATAAAGTACTAAACAATAAATAAGAAACCTTCATTCCCCAGATTTGATTTAAACTTTTAATAAAAGATGAATCTGCAGTTCTCTGCAGTGTCAGCTGTGATTCTGGGAAATTTCCACAATGGAAATGCTCATCATCATTAAAATGTGTTTTTGCCAAACTGTGCAGGGCAGCTGTACAAATCTTACAATTTTCCAGCAGACACTGTTGAGGGCCACGCCTAGAATGGTGCTAGATAATGTTCATTTTTCAGATAGGAGTGACTTGATTGATTCAGTCAGATATTTGAATTGTGAATAGAAGAAAAACATGGTGTTAGACGCTGTATTCTGAATAATCACAGCGAGGAGTACTGAACAGGGATGTAGCTCAGTCCCTGCTTCAGCTCCATTCATATACTGGGCTCAAGATCTGGAACAATATTAGAATAAAAAGTGAATTAAAAATAATAGGAATAATGATAGTTTTGCACAAGTTGATCTGATTACTTTGGAATTACATTAGATGTTATAATTAATGCATTGGCACATTTCCGTTGCCAAATCACAATGTCACAATGCTCTATTAGTGAATGTGTGGATCAGTGTAATATATTCAGCGTCTGAGTGTGGTCAGACACCCCAACGCTGAACTACAGCATGCACTCAGAGCCAGCTGTGTCTTCACTTCACTGCCAGTTACTCTGAACAAGAGTTTTATTCCAGATGACAGTTCAGCCTCTACACCCCACATGATGCTGGCTGTACCGTGCCATATGTGAGCTCCAGCCTTGCTCCCTCAAAGAGAATGTAGAATGGGCTGGTTAAACAGAACAGGGCGAGGATGCCTTTTGGCTAATTAGTCTCTCTGGGTTTGTGTTCGATGGGTTGCAGATGGCTGGGTGGTTTTGTAAGACAAAACAGGGCCGTTCTAGTTTGCTTCTTGTTTTGTTTTCTGATCCAAACTGTGGGCAAGTCATTAACAACTCCCAAGTCTTAAGGAATTTCCAATATGGCAGTCATCATCTTCACGCTGTGACCTGTTTTACTGATCAGCATGTCTCTGCATGCACTCATAACATCTGCTTCAACATTAGCTGTGATGCCGCAGCTCTGCTCATGTCAGCACTTTCACTGCACATCTCCCATGACTGGCAGAGGCAGTCTTTTGAAGATCTGCCCACAAAAATGTACATCAAGGGACACCAATGCTGTACAGTACATGTTAATAAAGATTTCTGTTGATTTTCAGAACGTATAGTGTGGTTAGTGTGATGTGGAATGCAGTGGTGGACAGTAGTGGAGTACATTTACTTGAATACTGTACTTAAGTACATTTTTTGAGTATTTTTACTATACTTGAGTATTTATTTTTTGAGGAACTTATGACTTTCACTCCACTACATTTCAAAGACAAATATTGTACTTTCACTCCACTACATTTCTAGGAAGCTTGGTGTTACTCGTTCCTTTTGGCTCATCATAGCTTTGTAGCTTTGCTGTTGCTGTTTTTCTTTACTGAAATGCAATTGGACATACGCTCTGCTCATCACAAAAATGGGAACCAATCACAGTCTCCGCTCACACCTGGGATTTGGAATAACGCCATTGTAGACTTGAGCTGACCTCCCGCTTTCATTCAAAGAGAAATCAGCAATGGAGACGGTTGGAGAAAGTCAAGCGGAGAAACCCCTGCACCAATCTGTGTAGAGCTTTCACTGTTTTGTAATCTTCTATGTTAAGTAAGGTAGTTTTTAGTTACCAGTGTTACTGTTTGTGAGGAGAAAAGTCTCTTCTGTTTATTTTTTTTTAGTTTGTTTTGTTTTGTGGGTTTTTTTTTTGTGTGTGTGGGGGGTTAAATATAAAAAAGACAAAAATAGTCCTATTTTTTATTGCATTTTTAAGCTGAAGGTGGTGTACTTGCTGAAACCACCTGATGATGTATTGACATGTAGAACTACTCTGCAACAAAAAGTCTACACCACCTGTAAGGTGGTGTAGACTTTTTGTTGCAGAGTAGTTCTACATGTCAATACATCATCAGGTGGTTTCAGCAAGTTGCAAGGTTCTCAAAACAATACAGCAATGTACTGATATTAGAAATTATAATTTGTACTGTTGAATACTTGAGTATTTTTAAATGCATGTACTTGTACTTTTGAATACTTAAGTTTTTTCAAAAGTAAGTACTTCAGTACTTTAACTTGAGTAAACTTTTGACTGAGCAATTTTTACTTGTAGTTGAGTAAGATTTGACCACAAGTATCAATACTTTTACTTAAGTACTAGAGTTGAGTACTTTGTCCAGCACTTGTGGAATGTAAGACTGGTGACAACCACTTGACAGACTGGGGTTTGATGCCCAGTTTCAGCAAATACACCAGACTATCAAATACATCCTTAGGCAAGAGTCCTAATGCTACATTTGCCTACATGTAACTGTAAGAACACTGTCTGCCTAAAGCATGAATGTAAATATACAGTCATATCAGAATATTTTGTCCATATACCTGATACTGAGAATAACCACCCTTGGCTCAGAGTGTTTGCTTGATGGTGATCCCTGAGACTTTCCCTGTTGCTCCTGTGTTCATTATAGAGGTTAACTGGTCCACTGTGGAGTGCTGTTTGCTCTATATCATCTTTTCTTTCTGGCATTAATGGCCCATGGCACTGTTATGCTGTTGGGAGGCACTCAATGTCCCAGAAGTGATTCATTTCCACAATTTAATTCAAGAAGGTAAACTGTAATATATGTTTAATTAATTACATTCAAAGTGGTATTTCAAGCCTTTTTTGTTTTAATGATGATCAGTATGGCTTACAGATCATGAAAATCAGAAAACCAGAATCTAAAATGATTCAAATATTTAATTTAGAGTTTGAGTAAATTACTATTCAGACAGTTTCAACAGTAAAACAAAATAAACGCTGGAATTGAATGTGGAAATATACCATGAACTGAAGAGTAGTATGTGGTCTTTGGTTTTATTATCCTGTCATAAATAAGAAAATGTCTATCTTCTTTAATTACAGGTTTAGATGCACTAGTCAAGCACTTCTAGGCTGATTTCCCTTTAAGTGTATTAGAGGTAATATAATGAGAATGTCATTTACCAACATTAACAGCCATCAGGCTGTATGTTAATCAAACAGTACATTACCATGTCAGGGAAGTAGGATGTAGCTCTTTGGAATCCCCATTTTGTGTGTTTATGATAATGTGAGTAGAAATACATTTCTCATTGGTTTTGTGGTTAAACCACAGATTTAAAGTGAATGCAAGTGCAAGACATAGATAACATGAAACTCCTTGTAAAGAGCAGAAGCTCAGACCACAGCAGGAAACCATATTACCCTCAGTGCTCTGCCACTTCCTGTTTCATACTGCCGCAGATACTGCCGACTGAGATACTCCGGTTTTCTCGTAGCTTCACTTAACCTCACCTATCATACTGTTCACTGCAGGACTCAAACCAAAACAATCTGATTATCCTGTAACAGCATAAGAATGCAGAAAAGATCTTGATTCAGAGTGATTTGCCTTTTCTTATCCTTTCTCTTGACTGTGCGCACGGTTCCCATTCTAACCTGGGTCAGATATACACTCTCTGGCCACTTCATTAGGTACAGTACCTTGTATCTACACTCATTGTCTATGTTATCAGCTCCACTGATCATACAGGAGCACTTTGTAGTTCTACAATTACAGACTGTAGTTCATCTGTTTCTCTGTATACTTTATTATCCTCCTTTCACCTGTTCTTCACTGATCAGGACCCCACAGAGCAGGTGTTATGTGTGTGGTGGATCATTCTCAGCACTGCAGTGACACTGATGTGGTGGTGGTGTGCTGGTATACTGTAAGTGGATCAGACACAGCAGAGCTGATGATGTTTTTAAACACCTCAGAGTCACTGCTGGACTGAAAATTGTGCACCAACAAAAATATTCACCCAACAGTGTCTTGTGAGCACCAATGGAGGACCAGAGGAAGACCAACACGAACTGTGCAGCAACAGATGAGCTACTGACTCTGACTTTACATCTACAAGGTGGACCAATAAGGTCAGTGTATCTGATAGAGTGGACAGTGAGTGGACGCAGTGTTTAAAATCTCCAGCAGCACTGCTGTGCCTGTTCAACCAGCACAACTCACACTAACGCAGCACCACCACATCAGTGTCACTACTGCGATGGTCCTGATGACTGAAGAACAGGAGAAAGGAGGATAATAAAGTATACAGAGAAACAGATGAACTACAGTCTGTAATTGTAGAACTACAAAGTGCTCCTGTATGATCAGTGCAGCTAAAATGGACAATGAGTGTAGATACAAGGTATGTCTACCTAATGAAGTGGCCAGTGTGTGTAGCAGCCTATGCTATTCAGCTTGCCTATCAAAGACCTTATTTTTTCTGCTGCACATTGCCATTCCTCCTCATAGCAGTAAATGCATACATTATTTACACATACATGCATACATTACGTTATTTCATGACAGCATTTGTATTTGCATCATTTTTTATTCAATAAAACAAAGAAAATGCTTGAATACTTTCACACATTTATGTAAATATATGTAAATAGTTTTCTTGTTCATAAGCTGATGTTAATTTCTGGATTTAGCACTGTGTCAATATTCTCCATGACAGACTTCAGATGTAAGCTGTATATTTATTGCAGTATATTGGATATGACCACTTCAGCTGGGTCAGTCCCTGGTGTGTCACTCTTGAAGCATGTCAATGATGTAACCAGCAATATGATAGATAGCTTCAGGAGGATGCGGACACCAAATACGTATGATTAGATCACCACTTTGATTAATATATCACCTTCTGGCTCTAACCTTGTGTTTGTCCTTCAACTGGCCAACCAACGCCTGCCACTGCAGACTACTGAAATGATCGACATTTTTCTACTACACAGCCTCTCTGTGTAGCCTCTGTTTTACTGTCCACAAGAAATATGGGATGATTCCTTATCCACAAGTACACATTTATATATTGTATATACTGAAGTAATTTAGATATCAGCTCATTCTGCTTTAGCGTCAACATATCTGTGTATGAAATAATAAGAAGTATTAAATGTTAAATTAATATGACATTAAAACACTAACATGGACCTTAGCCATGGCTAAATTACTGAGTTCACTGAGGAAACCAAATATTGCAGATGTTCCACAATTTGAAGCAGGAAAGAAGTCTTCATTTGGATGTAATGATACAGTTTAATCCAATTTAAACTGATTTCTCATTTGTGGCCCAGTTGCCTGCTAAGTTAGTCTTTGTTTAAATTTTGTTTAAATAGTGCTTTGTTGAATTTAGTGCTTCATTTAGCACTAATTTAGTGCTTCATTTAGATGTTCACATTAGAGACTATTCTGATTTCTTTTTTCAATGCATTGTCTCAAATTCACTGTTACAGTGGAACCTTGGTGCTTCGCCCTGGCTATCATACAATTCAGTTAATGTAGACTTTTTGTCCCAGTTATGGTTTGTCTACTTGGTTATCGTTCACGTGATCACATGACTTGCCGCTAATTCTGCGAAAAAACAAAGCATCCATCCTTGCATTTGTCATTCATTCTGGCTTTGTTTCACATTATTTCTCAGGCTTTGTTTCTCATTGTTTCTCGTTAATAACACTCAAAACAAAACTAAAACACATCACACTAAAGGGACAGCACTCAGTGCTACCAAATGAAAATGTATCCAAACACAAATAGCAGCTGAGAACCCCAAAAACGGGTGTACAAAACAAAGGCTGCCAGCTGGACCACACTGGCACACTCTAAAACAGAACGTAAACCCATAAGAGTGATGTTAAATGTTAACTTATTCATAGTTTCATTAGTCTTTTATATTTATTTCTCATTGTGTTCTGTATGTAAAACTATAGTTATTCTATATAAAATGTGTTTTTGTTCATATTTTGGAGTGTCTGAAATTGATTAATTGGACTTACATTATCTCTTATGGGAAATATTGTTATCATTTGTTTCAAGGAACCAAGGTTCCACTGTATTTGTAAATTGATTAGAGTGTTTCCTGTTTTCATTTTGGCTGCCACCGTATGGGCGTGGTCATAATGAGTGGTGAAAAAATCTGATTTGATCATTTGGACTAAAGCGTATTTAAAAACAAACAAACAAACAAACATACAAACAAACAACAAAACAATGTTTAAATACAAACGTATTTTGTACATTTAAAAAAGTAAATCACTATGTGTCTAAACACTTTTAAAAAACTTATTTTTCATCAAATGAGTCGAGATATTTTCTTAATCCACAATTTTCGATGGAGCATCTTATTTGGTCTTAATTCCCAAGTGTTAGATCAACAATTTAAAATGTCGTTCACATTAACAAATCAAAGTAATCGCATACAATGACAGTGCGCGTACCCGAGGATTTATCCTGCGCGCGCAGTTAGTAGATTATTAGGAGACTCTATTCACTTACTGAATCGATTCTTTTGACCGATCAATTTAACGTTGAAGTGAATTTGATTCCCCTGTTTATTTTCCACCAGTCAAGACAGTTTTATTCTGATCTCCAGCACACGGATGGTGCCAGACTGGGAAATGACAAATACATAACAAAAACAAAATGTGATTCATGAGATAAAAGAACATGTAAGTGGAGGTTATATAACATTCTGTATATGTTAAGTGTACAAAACTGCTATTCATATGTTGCCTTTTATATGAAGCCTTTTATGTCCTTTCAGCGTATTTAACGTGTGAGCATGCATTTTATTAAAAGACACACAAAACACACAAACATACATAAAAAAGGTATTGTGAAAAATATTTTTTTAACAATTTAATTCCAAAATGTATCATGTATTTTATATCCATTACACATAAAGTGTCAAACATCAATCCTTTTTTATTTTACTTCAAAGCTCATGAAAATCAGAAATCCAGAACCTCAAATTATTAGAACATTTAATTTGGGAGTTTGAGTAAATTTCAATATCACAATTAAAACAAAAAATGTTTTAAATATTTCACTTTATGTGTAATGAATATAAAGAATATGACAGTTTATCTTTTTAAATTACATTATGAACACAAATGAACTTGTCATTTTTACTTATATACTCGTTTGTAAACACAGCGATTAAGTGAACGAGCGCAGTTCATTTGAATACGTAGTTCGGTTCGACAGATTCATTTAAAAGAACCATGTCAGTCGAGCCGATTCGTGAGGAGTTTGGTCGAGTCACAGCGCTTCAATACCGGCGGAGGAGGAGAGGAAAGCTGCGACACCGAGACACGCTGAGCAGTCCGCTGACCGCTGCGGGTTTAAACCTGTGGGATAAGAAAGGACGGGTTTTGTTCAGCGGGAGTTAAAAGGGGATTTTTCTTTTCTCTCGATTAAACATGTCGGGGAGCCGTGAAGAAGAGCGGCGGAAACTGGCCGACATCATCAACCACTGGAACGCCAACCGGCTGGACCTGTTCGAGATCAGCCAGCCGACCGAGGTGAGCTCAGGGACCGGGCTTCAGCACTCAGCTTTACCGCGTGCAGAGCCTGAAAAATGCGTAATCAACACGGTCCTGACTCTAGTTTTTATGTTTGATGATCACTGACTGCTTATAAATGCCACCCTAGCGGTTAACACTATACATTAACACGCACAAACCTTTATTTAATGTAATTCACGTTTTAATCACAGAAGACTCTACCTCTGCCTTAACAATTCAGTAAACAGTATTTTATTAAATTAATAATCAGTGAAACGGCTGAAACACCCAAACTAACACCTTGCGAGTAATAAACGGAGTATTTTACTCTTCTGTTGGTCGACAGACATGAAAAGATAAACAGGAAGTTAATAAAAAACAAGTTTATAATATAACATCAGTGGTCTGTAGCTAATGTTGGGCTAATTTTACGCCGGTTAGCTGACTAACGCTAGCCGGCCAAGTCTCTTGGCCTGGTTTGAGCTTTAAATACAATAAATACATGTAATAAACAGTATGAATGTGTGTGAAGAGGTTTAAATGAACATGAGTTTATGAAGAATGTGTATTTGTCAGCAGTCTATCTGTGATTGATATTAAATTACAGTTTAGGCTGAAGAGCTAATGCTGCTAACAGGAGCTACAGATGTCATTTGTGTGAGCTGTGGTTTGTTTGGACTGTAATATCAGGACAATGATTACAGGACTACACTGCAGAGGTGTGTGTAGGTTCGGTTCTGGTCGTGTTTGTGAACAGTCCGTGTTTTGTGGTCACTGGCTAAACCGTAGCTTAGCTGGCTAGCGCGGTTAGCCGTCATTCAGCTGTAGACACCTCAGACTTAGCGTTAGCTGCTAAATAAGAATACAACTGGTTGTCTGGATGGTGGTGTGCTTGATGTTGGGTTAGATTCGTGTACAGTGGACACTGTAAATGTAGCTCATAAGAACAAACCAGGTTTAGCAGATAAAGTGTTTGGTAGTCTCTGCATGACTGACTATAAATAAATTAATACAACTAAAGGTAAATGACTGCATCATGTGACTGTCAGGACAGTATGTTTGGTACAGTATTTCAAAAACAAAACGGTCACATAGCTTTTATTTCACTTATATTGCAGGCCTATTGTGCATTCATTTCAGCTTCTGCTCCATAGCGCATGTGTCCACTCTCTGACACCTGCAGCTGCAGGGAAGGACAATACTGACCTCATAACTTCTGTTTGGGTTGGATTAAATGTACTGTACATGGAGGCTCTGGGGTTTTTTCCTCTTTTACAGGAGCTCCTCAGTTCTTTTTATGTCCAGATCCGCAGTGTTCGTGATATCTCAAAACGGATCATTATTTCTTGTCTGATACAAATCTCTAGTTTTCCAGACAAATGTCTTCACTGGGAAATAACAATTTTTGGCTGCTGCTACTAGCGGTATTTAGTATTTTAGTTCACATATCCACCAAACCTCCACTAATCATAAACCTAAAGAGAGTCACTCGGTAATCTACTTGGTCTCCGTGCTGTACCTGCGAGAGCATTATGTGAAGGAAAAAAAGTTTCTAAAATCCATAAGAAAGGGGAGATACCAACATGATTATAATCACCGCTAGAAATATAAATTAACTGTGATTATAGTATCACATGATGCAGACCTTCAGGTTAATGGAAAATACAACCTCCCCCAAACTCACTCCTGTAGTCATTTTAAACTTTCATCACTGAACAGCCTTGTAAGATGTTAAAACACAGACGGATAATCTAGTCCTATTAGGCCTGTAGCTGTTTTAGCTGTTTTGTAGGTTCACATAGAAGGGTGGTGATGGAGATGTTTGTGCTTTGGTTGAAAGCCATCGTGGCAGATGAAGGCCTCTTCAGTAATGACTTATTTGTTGATGTTAAACCTCTTGCACTTAGATCATCACAGTATTTCTATGTGGTGCTGGTTTGTTTTTGTAGTTGCAGTAGCTGAACAAGTGCCTGGCACAGCCTGAAACCTCCACAGCAGAGCTCGCACCTCCAGACCTCTGTATTAAGTTTTTCACAAGTGGATGATGTCACAGTCATGTCTTCACTCCTCAGCTGTGTCTGACATAATCATTAGTCCTGCCAGCCTGGTACAGAAACTCATTTAGTAGACAGATGGAAGAATGAAGAGCAGTAAAAGCATACGGAGCATTTGTGCTGTTTGGAAATATGTGCGAATAGATGTTACTTTTAAGAGTTTGTGGGTAGAGGTCTGATGTCTTGTACAAGTCAGAAAATACATATATCTGCTTAAAACCCATCTCAGCCATAAACAGTGCTGATATTTGTCATTTTATTGACCAGAAACTCTGTAATGTATTCAGATCTATCTTAGTGTTGTTAAAAGTAAAAATCTTGTGACTAAGATGTTGAGAAATCCTGGCCTAAGTCTTGTGAAAAGCACTGTTTTGCTGTGTTTATGGAGAGGAACTTGTTATATGACCTTCACTGACAAATAGTCTATGAGGACTCATTATTTTGTGCATGCACCTGCAGGCTATATTCACTTGCCAATTTTAAGAGTAATTGAAGTTAGTACGGCCTAGCCTTATTGACATCAGGCAGTATGTCTGTAAAGCTTTATTATGGCATTTAAATTTGAGTAACATTCACACTGTGTAACACACGTGATGCTGTAATCTGTCAATGCGATATTCAGTATCATGTTATGAGCACGGAGTACTGTTAGACTACTACGGCTACACTTTAATAAACGAAGAGCTGTTGTGAGAAGAAGGCCAGAACGTACTCCTGACCTACTTTTTGTAGTGTTTTTTTATGTAACTACTTTCACAGATCGCTCATTGCTATACTTGAATTAGAAATCAGAATAAATTGGGTAATTCTGTCTATCCTTTGTGCTTATATGTATCTGTTTTGTGCATATACCGACTTATTTCTTGAGTTTAATTAAGCGATGAGATGCATTTTAAATGCAGTGAAGTTAGTTTGTGGTTAGCTGATGGTTTGAAATGTGACAGCTGGTTCAAACTGCTGACTCGGTTTGTTTCCAGCTTAGGAAAACACCAGTCTGTGTGTGATTTAGAGGCCCACCACAAGCACTTTACTCTCCCCTCCTGCATTGATCGGCATTAACTAAACACCCGTCTAGAGAGCAGAGCTTTTGAGCGTCAAGACATGAACATGTTATGCGTTTATAAAATCCTGATTGTGAAAAGTTTTGTCTGAAAACAAACGTCAGCTGCAGGCTGTCTCCACCCTGTTTGGAGTGCAGTGGGCCAATTGTTTTGCGCTCTGTGCTGGTTACTCACTGAAGTTTAGCTATATCCGCTTTGGCTGCTGGTGTGTATCCACTCTGTGGCTGAAGGAAATGAGATTGTGGAAATGGTCACCTGGGAAACGCCGGGTTGTGTGTTGTTTGGAAGAAGTTGTCCATTGCAGGATTGGGTGACTGGAAAGAAAACACTTTTTGCATGGAATGCTTTCACTTAAGTCTGTAGCTTTAGCTGTAAATTAAGAAATGATGTTTGATGTGGATGCTGCATGACGGTTAAACCCATTAATACAGTTATTGCAATCTTTAGTTCAGTTATTAACAGCAATTAAATGGTTGATACATATTGTAGTCCAATTTCACCTGTGTACGTCTAATCCTTTGACATGCTGCTCATTTCACATTTGAGATAACTTTGGAGACTGGGCACCCCCATCCCTCCGTTTGGTCATCTCGGTACAGTGATCTGACCAACTGGCTCATGTATTTGAAAGAGGGTTGGTTATAAAATGTTCTTGCAACATTTACATTTGGTGCTATGTAAATATATAGAGATGATTGTGTATATTTAGTAGTTTTAGAGAACTGTGCTGTCTTTTCTGCATGCTGAAGATAAGATTGTTTATTGGTGCATGATTTGAACTGGCAGATTTTTGCTCTAAACATATGATTTGGTAATTAATCTATTTATTTATTTATTTTTGCTGCATGAAGTAAAATGAGCAAGTGAATGCTTTCACTTGTGGTAGCATAATTATACATTTCTGGTGGTGGTAATATTGCTTTTTACCAGCACTTTTTGTTTCTTGTTATTAAAATAAACAATTGATTTTTGTATAATTTCAAATAGCAGTTTTTGTTCAATTGTAAGTAAATTTTCTTTTATCCTGTGATAGTCAACCAATCTGACTGTAAATAAATTACAGATGAAATAAAAACTGATCTTTACATCTTAACTCGATATAAAAAGAGTAAATTTAATGTAACTTTTCATTAGTTAAGATTTATAATTAGTTGGTTGTTCTCTCCGTCGCTCGCTCTCTCTCATTTTGATGAGGAATTCCATTTTAATGCATTGATTTATAATACCTTTGCTATTACATTCATTGTAATCCTTAAGCTTTAATTCCAGAGAGCACTTGCCAATAGAGGGCTAATGGATTGGATAAGAATTTTCCTCTTTTGTATGGAAACATAGATCTTTTGCGAGCTTTTGTAAAGAAAAAACGTGTGTAGCCTGTTCATCTGCCCAAATTCTGAAGATTTGTGTACGCGGATGTTGTTGCTGTCACCTTATCTGAACCAGGCTTGTGAGTGCCCTGGAATATCTGATACTCCCTCGATGTCAATAGAGAGTATGCAACTGTTCTGAGTTTGTGCCAGGACTTCCCAAAACCTCTGGAGAAATTCATCTCTCAGCCAGCACGTTCAGCCTCCACCCTGAGAACCGTCTCCGAAGGTAGTGGTTTTGTATTCCAGCAGGTCTAAAGATGTCTTTCTGTAGGGAAACATGAACTGTCACTACCATGTGATTCCCAGGCAAATTATCTCCACAGTGGTGGTTTCCTGCTTCATAAGGAATGCTGTGTGCGCACACTTCCTCTGTCCTGAAGCATTTCTGGATGTGCAGCACAGTAATTGTACAGGACACAAAATAGATGAGGTTGTCCGCAGTGCCAAACGGCGGTAAACTGAGAGCGTAATCCGCAGTTCTAATCTGCAGGGATCTGGGAATGGGCTGGGATTAGCCTTCTCTAACTGTGCTTTGTACCACCATTTTAGTGCCTCCCATTCACTTCACTTGAACCTAAGGACTATCATCACTTGCTTCATTATTTTTGGAATGGTTTGCCCAGTGCTGAAGGCTGACTTGGGCCACAACAACTTTTCCCATAATGTTGTATTAAGGATCGGCCTCTCTGTCCCTCATATTCTCGATTCTCTTCACAACACGCACCTGCGTTCTGCTTTCTCTTTAGTGCACATGTGTGTTTGGCCTTTTTCCTGTGGGCGGTGTGTATTTTTCTCTCAGTTGCCGACTCCCTGCTTCACAGAGCAACAAGTTATCTCACAGCGAGGCCTGTTCTTCTTTAGGCATGTGTGTTTCATAAAGTGAGCTTTACATGAATGTGATATGGACGTTATTTGTTTTGACCAGAGTTCAGAGTGTGATTGTTCTGCTTTTATTACATGTTGCTTCACAGGTCATTCAGCCACAAAGGGTCCAACCTGAGACGGTTTGAATTGGCTGTAGTCTTGTGTTCTATGACGCCGTATCAGAAGACCACTGAAACATGAGTGACAGTGATGGAGTTCATTGTGAAAGGGCATTTTAAATTGTCAGTACACTTGGATTGTTTGAACACCAAAGTTCACTTGGCATCATGGATGCAGGCCTAAGGGTCAGTAGACCAAGCTTTCTACTCACCACGTTCTCAGATTAAAACACCTGTGTAGTCCTCTTCCCCATATTCAGCTTTGATCCTCTTGTGTGTGCTGCAACTGCTGCCTGGGTGCACAGTGGTGTGGAGTAGGAACTGTGGGGCTGGATGGATGCTGTGTGGAGGGAGGCTAGAGCCCGTCCCTGGCCTTGCTCCGTCAGCCTTCATTAATCTGCTGGGAGGCACTGATGGTCAGTCAGCATGGGCCGGGCCCCAGAGCACGGCGTACACCCCACCCCCTCAGTGCACAGGTGCCCAGGTCACCTCATGGGATCAGGCAGCTTTTGAAGCTGTTTTCTCTTTACTCTTCAGATTTATTTCAGATCTCCAGTCAGAATAAACAGCCGGCAGCTCCGTGCAATCAGCTGCTACTGATTTTTTGCAAAATTGGTGGACGCACACTGATCATATTGTCCATGCAGAGAAGCATGACCCTTTCTCATCCAACCCCTTATGCTTCACTTTCTGTGAAAGACTTGTTCCATATGTGCAAATCCTCCTGGTCTGCCAAATGTTCATGATGTCTCACATTTTGGAATGTGTCTTTGTGTTTTGTTTTTGTTTTGGACATCTTGCTATGATGAACCGAGGCTCATACTCATGCAGTGGGCGGGTGTAGAATGTCTCATCAGCGTTGATCAGATTGGTCAGTTCTTTGTGTATGATTTGAGATGGGAAACCTCAGTATACGGTACCTTTTAAGCTTGTTCCCAGGGTCACTTTTCCTATGTATGAGCATGTGCTGCTCCTTTATCTACACGTTGTCCAGACCTCCAGGGTCAGGTGGACACCAACTCTTATCATCTCCCGTTTAGCCCTGTAGTCACAGGCCTCCAATCTCAAAGCCAATATTGCTTAACGTAGCACTTAAGTAGGTGGAGGGGAGTGAAGCCATGACTCTTTCTCACGATTAGGGAGATAAAGCAGATTGGAAACCCTGAGAGCTAGAGCTCATGTGTGAGAGATGCACATAATGCCCCCTTATATTGTTACTATATATATATATATATGCTTCTCACTTCTAGCTGCTCACCCACCAGCGTTAGAGAGTGTGTTTATTCGGTGAGGTCCAGCTCATTAGGTTTCAGTGACCTCACTTGCTGTGGACTTGTGTATCCATTCACTGGGTATGTGTTAGCTCATTGTATTTCCCATTGTGAAAGCTGTTTTCATCCATCAGTGTTTGCTGCCTTTGTTTCCTTGTCTTCATCTCTGATTGGAGTGTAGTCTCTTTTACAGTTCTCTGCTGTGGAGGCCATTTGTTTTTCTGGGTTAAAGAATGTATTGTCTTAGAGACACTTTTTACATCATAACTCTGAATGGCCAAAGGTGCTCTACTTCATTAGTGAACTACCTCTGTATTTCATGCTTTGATGGTCATGGCAGATGACATTGTACTTGGGAAATGCTTTGTTTAGCGGTGAGGCCTTCTTTATTGATGTTCAGTTGTGTATTTTATAAAATGATCTGTGCATTCCAAATACATTAAGGAGCCCCTTTCAGGGAGCCCTTTACCTCTATTACGTTGTGCCCACATGTTTCATGGCAACACTTGCATATGTTTCAAGCATAGCCACTCCTTTGGAAATGTGTACAATGGCTCAGAGTGAATGTCCATGCTTTAGTCTTTTTGTATAGCTAAAAGGGGGAGGGGAAAAGGCTAGCTCTGCCCCACAGGGGAGCAGAGCAGAATGACCCCACCGGCAGCCCCGTTTGTGCTGGACAGGGGAGATAAGCCCAGTCATTGTGTGTTTTTTGGGAGTGTAGTGGGGGATGCAGGATGAGGAGCTAGTTGACCAGAGTTGGCCTTAAAATAACAGTAGAGTTACACTCTGGCCACCCGGGAATAGGCTGGGTGCTGTGGGAGGAAGAACAAAACCATCAGAGAGCAGTGATGACCCTTAGTGCTACTCACAACATGACAACTTTGTCAATCCCAGCAATACCACCTGATGACTTAGGGTGTATTGTTCTGAAGAGTTGCTGTTTAGACCTCATATTTCTGTATTCAGAATCTTTTGCCAGACGTAGTCAAGCAACCAGGACATGTTTATATTTCAAATTTAGCTTCTTTTGTTCAAACTGAGAGGCTAAACACTAGTTACTTACTAGTAACTAGTTACTTAGTTACTAGTTACTTATTAAATAAATAATAAATAAATAAAACTGCAGGGGAACAGCATTCTGCTACACAAGCTTTTGTCATTTTTTAATTTATTTTTTATTTCAAGCGCACAGTCCTAAGAACATTGATTGGTCTGTTTAAATCTGGATGACGTCTGAGAGAAGTTATGCTGATGTGTTTACACAGAAACCACTAGCGTATTTAACTGAGTTCTGTTTAGTGGTGGGCAATATATCGGTGGCTAATATATTATTTGCCTATAAATGGAGAAACAAAATGATTGTTATTGAGCCCAAATTGAAGATTTGACTGATAATTCCAAGTTGTATTTCTTTAGGTTGAAGCTTTTGAATTTTACGTAACATTATTTACATTAAAATAGTTTAAATTGACAGTAAAAAGTCAGTACTGGTCATGACCTATTAGTTATTATTGCATCCAAAAAATTCCATATTGGTGCATCGCCCCACTAAGCGCACATACGTTTCGCAGACGGCTGTGAGATGTAGTCCATTACATCTGGAATGCATTTTTAATAGAGTGTTTGCTCATCTGCAATATATCTCTGGGACATTGCCAGTGGACTTTGAGAAGACCTTTAGCAGCTGTAATCCAGACCTTTCTTTCTCTGTAATGATATTTCTTTCATCTCTGCGATGTCTGACAAACGTATTATTAGAATGCGTCTAGTATCTGCTGCTGATAATGATTACAACATTAAAATAAGATCATGTTTTTGGAATGATGCATTTAAGATGTTCAGACCTTTCCCAGATTTCTTAGAGATGTGTATGCAGTGTCAGGGTTGAGTTCTAGTGTTTATTAGCAAAAGAAGCAAAATTGGAACTTCAGACATTGCTTGACTGATCAGTTATATCTGAGTTAAGGGGGAATTTGTGTAAATGGGATTTAACTATTTGAAGTGGTAGTAATTCACCCTCATCCATTGTAATCCACATGACCATGTATTTCATCTACCATTTAATTTCTGTGGTGTGTGCTTCACGGCAAGCTAATACTTAATCTAATAAGCTGAATCTATTACATACAGTGATTTGTCTAGCAGAATTTTTATTTTTATTTTTTTTATTTCAAAACAGGAACAATAATCACAAAGTACAGTAGTAACATTGACCGTTAGCATCAGTCCTGGCTCTACACATTTTTTTTTCCTCCCAACTTAACAAAAAAAAACAAAGAATACAAAAAAAGAATTAAAAAAAAAATAAATAAAAGTAAAATAAAAAAACAGCTCGGTCCACATCTTGCATTTATTAAAAAACCTCTAGCAGAAATTTTACTAAACACCACATTAGAAGTACCCACACTTGTGTAATGACGATACTGCCAGTGTAGAGTTCATATTTAGTGAGCTTCAGGTTTTGCAGATGACATTTTGTAATGAAACATCCTGGGACTTGACAGTGACTAAAGCATTTGACCGAACCTCTAATGAAGCTGTGTTATTCAGAAAGTTGTGATATGTAGATTATGAAGTCCGCGCTTAGACCAGAGCAGTAATCTCATATTCTCTCCTGCATTCTTGGTGTGGAATTCACAGCCTGGAGCAAAGCTGTGCTGGAGGGGCCGCGCCCTCGGAGACTAAATTCAGAACATGTGCTGTTTCTCATTTCACTCCTTACCCTTCCCTTCTTTTTATCTGTGATTTTTGGTGTTCAGTCATATTCCCCACCTGCTAATACCACACAGGAGGTTGTTTTTTTCCATTTCCTGTTACATCCATCACATCAGGTAGTGGGACATGGAAGGTCTTGGCATATCATATGAAGTTAACTGATGACGGTACTAATACATGGATTGAGGAGTTTTGTGATTTAGGATAAACAACATTCTTGTTCTCTGAAGCCACCTCTGTTCTCCATAACTTGCCAAAAGCAGGCACTACCTGACCTGCATTGGCCTGCAGGCTTTTGGGAGCTTTGTTTGTGTCCTTCCCCCCGACCACGACCAGCGATGGGAGATATCGCCAGCTGAGAGCAATAATATTAGAAGGGGAAAATGCATGTCTGAGAGATGACCTCTGCAGGGGAGAGCTTCCAAGTACAACACCCACCCTTCAGATGTTTGTTGAAATAAAGTGTGAATCCAGCCCTAGAGAATGTCTTCAGTATGAAAAGTCTACTCCACCCTGCACAGATGGTTTTCCTTTCCTCTCGTTCTGTTTCTTCTGCAAAACCTGTTCTGGCCACAGTGCTTGTGTAATCCAACATGGCTGTTATCAGTATTGTGATATCAGCTGATATTTTACGTTAAGTTAATGAACCCATGCTTCCTGAGTCCTGCTACTCTGTGCTACAGGACTTCAGACAACTACAGCTTATCAGATTCTCTCATTTTACTGTGTATAGGAATGTTTTTGTTTATGTATTTCAATCAACACCTCTCCACACCTCAACACCCCTGAATGTGCTCAATAGAAATGTGGATGGTCACAAACAAAGCTGAGCTGTTTGAATGTTTCCACCAGGAGTGGCATAAAATATTAATGTGAAAGACTAGTAAAGCAGGCTATATCTTTAACCTGATGCAATTTGCTTTGCTTTACACCGAAAATATGATTGTGTTGAATCCGAAAGGAAAATGTATCATTTATTTAATTTTATATACAGGGGTTAGACAATGAAAGTGAAACAGCTGGTTTTAGACCACAATAATTTATTAGTAGGTGTAGAACCTCCTTTTGCAGCCAATACAGCATCAGTTCATCTTGGGAATGACATATACAAGTCCTGCACAGTGGTCAGAGGGATTTTAAGCCATTCTTCTTGCAGGATAGTGGTCAGGTCACTACGTGATGCTGGTGGAGGAAACCGTTTCCTGACTCGCTCCTCCAAAACACCCCAAAGTGGCTCAATAATATTTAGACACAAAGACTTGCTGTCTTGGTCACAGATGCGCCAGCAAGACGTGCAGCAACAATTTGTCCTCTTTTGAACTCTGGTATGTCACCATAATGTTGTGTGCATTGTAATATACTATATAACTGTGCTCTTACCTGCTAACTGAACCTTCACACTCTGCTCTTACTGGTGCAATGTGACATTAATGAAGATTGGCCACCAGACTGGTCCAATTTAGCCATGAAACCTCCCACACTAACATGACAGCTGTTTCACTTTCATTGTCTAACACCTGTGTGTATGAATGTTTTAAAGTAATGAAGTTTTTATTGGTTATCACTACTGAACTGCTAAAACTCAATCAGTATATTGCTAAGACATATATAGATGTATGTATATGCATATTGTCTGGCTGTGATGTTGCAGGATATGGAGTCTGTCCATTAGAGCCCAGTCTGTCACCTGGGGACTAGTCTGGCCAGCCTGGTGGCTTTGTGTGTAGGGACAGTGGTGAATGAGTGCTGTAGGCGGGAGGATGTGGTCTGCTCTCAGGCTGTCTGAGCTGTAAGGGGCTCCTCCATGCTGTCTGGCTCTGGTGGGTGGCTTTGGGCTTGGCACAAGCCTGGGGGAAACCCTACACTAAACAAAAAAAATGACTTCCATATGTGACGAGCAGTCTGGCTCCTGTGCGCAAGCAAGCAAGGCGTTGGACTGCTTTCTTTTGGCAGAAATTTTGCCCAATGCTTTTGTGTCTTTGTTGAGTGATCAAGCCAGAAATCTCACTGTTCATTAAGACTCAAGAAGGTTTAAACTTATCTGTGTTAATTGAATGGAAATCTTAATTCTTGTTGCTAGAAATCAAGTGTACTCTGCACATTGTACCACCATGTTTCTGGTTTGCACTTTAGTTGGATTGTGGATGTGGATGCGATCATTCTGCCATCTGGATTTAAGCATATTGTGTGTGAGGATGGATTTTAATGTCTTAATAAAGGTTCCTGGTGGAACCCTCTACCCTGTTACCATGGCCACTTTTGAGTGAAGGAACTAGTTAGATCAGTGCTGTGAAATATTGCTGTGTCTCCGTCCTGTGAATTGGTCATCGATAATTGGATAACTGTGGTCAGCACTTTTACACCAAAGTCACCGCATGGCGATGGAGGAGGGACTGCATTGTGTTGCATAATTCATCAGTATGTGTGTGTACATGTCTTCATCCTTGTATTCAGCCTGTCTTTACTATGTGATTGTGAGCTCTTTATGTAGCACTCAATCTAAAGCTGCTCTTTGCATAGAAACAGTAGAATATTAATTGAACAATGTCACTAAGTGAAAGGCTTTGTTTTTCATTGTGTACACAAGTTACTTTTCATTAATAAAAATATAACAAATGTAAAACCATCATATAGTATGGATGTCAACTGATAAATTGACTTCATACAATGTGGCTTGTTTGTAGGAATTAAACACTGAATTCATTTCAAAATTGAGTGTAGTCCTGATCTGATTTGGCCAGTTATTATTAAATAATGCTCATGTGTTCACAGGATGCGTAAACTAAAAATGGCACGTTTACAGGCACATCTGCAGGCAGCTTTATCAGAGTATCTCAGTCACAACATGATATCTGCATTGTACATTGGCTTTATCAGCTTTGTTCATTGAAAAACCCATAATAGTCTATCATTAGTACTAACAGCACTCTGTTTAGGGGTGAAAAAATCACACGACAGCACACTTTTGCAGATAGCATTGTGCTAAAGCATAAATTAACTTGGAGCAGAGGAAGTTTTTCACTAGCATGCAGTTAAGGTACACTGGCTTGTATAGAAAGCTCCTTTTGTGTGCTCGCCCCAGCTCATTTCTACACTGCTCAAAAGCGTGTTTGTCTGAGCTTGCTGTCACTGCCTGAGCTATTAGAGAAGGCTG
>BRDA01000956.1:72116-93336 GCA_036984385.1 Crenuchus spilurus | reverse complement strand
CGCGCGTCTTAAATTTAACTCACTGAAACCTACAAGAACCCTGTTAAGCACACTTTTCCACCAAAATAACTTTTGGTTATAAACGGTTCTTGAACTGGTGCCGTTCCTGCTTTTTAGTGAACCAGCCTGCATTTCCACTAGTTTTAGTTGAACCAAGGATACGTCACGGTGTACGTCATCAACAAAGCGGAATTATAAACAAAGATGGCGGAGCGCATCGACTACTTGCGAGCATTTGTGCTCTTGGTACAAATGTTTGTTTCACTTCACAAGTCAAATCTTGTCTTCCCTCGTCCAGCTCCACTGCGCGATAGCTCCTTTTTAGAGTCTCTGTAGTCCTTTTATAGCTTATTTAGCTTATCTATCACAACAAAACCTGCCCGAGCTAAATCCTCCACCAGCTCGCTGTAGAGTTTCTCCTTTCTAATACTCCCCTCAAGTTTCTCCTGAAACTCCGGAGAACACCAAACAGATAACAAAAACTGAGTTTCTTCAGTGGACCACTGTACACTACAAGTCGCCTCAGTGCGCAGGCGCATTTGGTTCGCACTGAAAAACCAAGTATTTTTTTGGTTCCCGCTGCGACGAACGTTCCTGGTTCGGGCCGGTATTTTTGTTGGTGGAAATGCGCCAAACGGTTCAAAATTAGGTTCGTGAACCAGAACGGTGCCGGTTCCGTGTTGGTGGAAAGGTAATGTGCACCTTTTACCTGGAGATGGTGGAGTCTGGCTGAAGAGTTAGCAAGCTAGCTATCAGGGTTTTTTTTTTTTTTGTTTGTTGTTGTTTTTTATTTAAAAAACCATCAAACTATTGCCCAAGAAGTCTAATTCTTAATTTGACCATCCATTGTGTATATTTTTACAAATCATATTTGATACATCCAGGATCTATTACTTACATCATGTTTTTAAACAAACAAAAACATACAGAATGCAATTGTTTTAACCTTTATACAGTCTCCTTTACGTTCAGACTTAGAAATGTCCATGTAGAGCATGGACAATACACCAGGGGTCAAAATACACGTATCTGACTTCATACATCAGCCTTTTCTTATTTATTCAAATATTACTTATATAGTACTAACTAATGCAAAAGAATGTGTAGTTTAACATATTGATGATGAAAAGGTTTTAAAAACTCAACTATGTATCAAATATATAATACACGTGGGTTAACTATGGGAAGTCCACAGTGTGTAGGGTTTTATTAAACTTTTGCCCTTATTGCAAGTTGGCTTATTATTTTACATATTGCAATTATAATAAGCTCTAAATAAAAACAAATCATATGTTTTAGGTTTTTAAAGAACTGCTCATGTAAAAATGTGACATTTGGAAATGTAATTCAGACGGGAAGTGATCTGTGAATATTTCGCGCCACATTCTTGTCCTGCCGTAACTACTGGCTCTCATGTATTCCTTTCTTCTTCAGCTCCTCATGAGCCTTCCATTGCTATTCTGGTAGTCACTTATCTGTCATCGCTTATTCATTAACCTTTGGTTAGCCATGGGAGGCAGCATACAGTTTAATAATTATTCTAGCCTGAGTAGTAATCATTTTGAACGCTCTGAACTCTTATATTATCAATTTGTCCAACACGTTATTTAATAATGTAGCAAAGTATATTGACCATGCTGGCCTGTGGCACCTGCCTCTTGTTGCATGATGTCATGTGTTTTGCATGTCCATGTGCATATCTCATCTGTGGTTTGCAGATTCGTGTGGTAATTTTGTCTCAGGCCTGTGAGTAAGACCTCCCACAACCTGTTAGAACATCCGCCACCGTGAATGAGGCCTGTATGAGAGAGGCACAAAAATGCCAGCTATTTTAATGAGTTTCATTATAGATGAGACAGCGAAGCGTATCAGGCAGGGACAGTGCAGCAGTGTGCAGAGAGAATGAGCGTCTGTTTGACTCAGCTTGTGAAGATTGGCAGGGTTTTGAGTGGCAGTGCCCTCCATGGGCCTCCCAGCAGCCTGGAATAGACTAGTCAATGCAACAAAGATTACGAGAAAACTGAGAACAGAGCATAGAATACAGAAGAGATGGAGCTTCTGAATTCATTAATTAAATCTATCAAACAATGATTGATTAAAATGTACCATATTGATATTATTAGTGGACTGTTCACACATTGATGTTCTACACTGTGTAAGATAAGTAGCAGAATTACAGAGATGTTCAAATATGGCAACCGTGTGCTCTTCTTGTAAGATCACATTATACACTATGTGGACAAAAGTACTGGTATTCATTGCTCTTAGGATTTGTTTCTATGCCCAGAGTGGCTCAGCAGGCTAAGACGCTGACACTATGACCAGAGGATCGTGAGTTTGAATCCCGGTCATGCTGTTTGCCATCAACAGCTGGGGCCCAAGAGAGCAAAATTGGCAGTGCTCTCTGGGTGGGTTGATGGTGCTCTCACTTTCCCCATCAATCAAACATTGCAGTGTCTGCTGGCTCAGGCGTCTACTGATTGGTCCATTCGAAACTAGAGACCCTGCACTTTCCTCTGAGTGCGTTGGTTCCCCAGTGACGTTGTATCAGCAGTAGTTCAAAAAGAGGCAGTGACTGCATCACACACAACGGAGGAGGTGTGTGCATGTCTTCACCCTCCTACAGTCAGGGACAGTGCAAAGTGATGGGATGGGTTAATTGGTGTCTACCACATTGGGAAAGGGAGAAAATTGGCAAATGATCACCACCACCACCCCACCTCATCCCCTGCTGCTCCCAAAAGCTCCATCATTCCAGAGAACACAGTTCCACTGCTCCACAGCTCAATGCTGGGGGGCTTTATACCCCTCTAACCCACACCTGGCATTAGGCATGGTGCTAATAGGTTCATGATTATCTGCTCCAGAGAGTCCTATTCTATTAGCAGTGCTTCTCTACAGGGACTAAACAAGCTGTGTGTGTATTTGTACATCTGTGTCAGCAGTGGGTGAAACTAGCATTTATTAGAAGGCGTATCCACAAACATTGGGACATATCGTGTGTCTTCATGCCAGGGCTGTGTATTGGCAAGACCTTAGGTGATACTGATCAGTGTATCAATTGTATTTGACCAGAGAATTTCATTTCAGTGCATCTCTAATGAAAGCTATAGAATAACTGTCATTGGAAGCTAGTGACCACCATTCATTTTCAATTGAAGTTAGCAACATTAGCATATTTACTGTAATGGCAGTGTATGAGCAAGGCACAAGGTGATTCCTCTGCTCTTGTTTCTATAATGATCATTTATAGACACCTGACCAAACATGTGGTGGGAAGGAGATTCCCAGCAGACAGTAGTGTAATCGTCCACGCTCTACTCTTTCAGTCTGTGTCTCTGCCCTGCTCACAGGCTGTGTTTATGTGCTTTAAGAGCCCTGTTTACAGAGCCTGTTTCACTGCTCCTCCGTTATGTAAACTCAGCTGTAATTAGATTTTGAACTCTTCTCTTCTACTCTCCTCTCACATCTGATTAAGGACACCTCGGAAATGCCTAATCTGTAGACTCTCTCAGAGCAGAGAGTCAGTACACTTTCCTCTTTCCTCTCTCTCATATTGCACTTTGCTTTGTTTCTTCTCTCTTACTCTGTCTGTCTGTCTCTCTGTCTGTCTGTCTCTCTCGCTCTCTCTCTTGCTCTGGTATAGAAGACAGGGTGTTGTACTGGTCAGATCCTGTGTGTGTTGTCTCTTTGTCACTGGCTTCTTTAGGTGGCTGTTGAGAGAGTGACGTAATGCTAAGCATTGTGGTTTGTGTGTTTGAATGGTGACTCATTCCCCAGCCAATCCCTGCTCTCGGTGTCACCAGCTGAGACAGTGGTCATGTGTGTAGAAGCAGTGCTGTGTCAGAGAAGGGAAGCAGCAGGAGGCTGTATTCAGCAATACTGGTGTGGTTTTCTCTGCTGTCTGTATGGCTCCTTAGTTGAACAGTAGTGCTGGGTGTGGTGGAGAGGACCTGCAGAATGCAAACCTGAACCCAATGCTATCAGTAAGATGGAAATTGGCTTTGTTCCACCCTGCTGTTTACTTCTCCTGACCAGCAATAGGCACACATTCACACACATTATGTCAGGGCAAAAGTCCTGCGTGTGGGTGTGTGTGTAATATTATCTAATATAATGACTGGCTTAATGAAGTGACTAGTGACCACTCTAGTAGTAGTAGTAGTAGTAGTAGTAGGTTGTTGTTGTTGTTGTTGTTGTGTTTATTTATTTATTTTTAATTTTTTTCATTTTTAATTAATTTATTTATTTTAATTATTATTTTTATTGTTATTGTTATTATATACACACAGCTTCACTGACTGTATAGCTGCACTTTGTAGTTCTTTGTAGTCCACACTTCACTGGTAGTGTTGTTGTACACCCACCTAATTTTTTGGTCCACCTTGTACATGTCAGAGACAGTAACTCCTCAGTTGCTGCACAGTTTGTGTTGGTCATCCTCTGTTCTTTCATTGGTGCTCACAGGACGCTGCTCACAGGATGCTGTTGGCTGGATCATTTGCACTATTTTCACTCCAGCAGTGACACTGAAGTGTTTAAAGTCTCCAGCATCTTTGCAGCGTCAGATCCACTAATAGCAGTTCAAAACACACTAACACACCACCACCACGTCCGTGTCACTCCTGAGAATGAGCCATGAACCAAATAATACCTGCTGTGTGGTGGTCCTGAAGAATGGACCTGTACCTCATGAACTGGCCGGTTATTAGTTTTTGAGTAGTTATTTATGTTTACCGACTAATTTCTGTTGGTTATTACACCCATAATATTGTGTTATAAATATAAGGTAATATAATGTATAGGAACTGACATTGTTGTGACCGTTTAGATGGTTTTGACAATATAGCATATTGATGTGCTGAATATGTGAGAACTAAAATATGCAAACATACACATTCAGGTCAGAATCTCGTTAGAAGCAGCAGATCCACCCAAAACCACACTGTGAAGGAGGTGAAAGGTGCTTCAGCAGGAATGTCTTTTCTCTGCCAAACTGGACACTTGACCCCCACCGCCTGCTCCAACTCTGATGCTCATGTCTGGCTCAGTCTGTCTTCAGTTTAGCCCAACAAACGTAATTGAATTTGTCACCCTGGTGCCCTTTGTGGCCCTGGTCACATGACCTGGGTATCGGGGGTGTGTTCTCTGGGCTCTTTTCTCATACGAGGCCTGATTGGCTGGCTGGTGTTTACACATCAGTCAGCCTCACTGCTGTGCTGCCCTATTAGTATGCTAATTGCAGTCAAAGGGAGATGAGCGGTGACCCAACATCGGGTTATTCCTTGTTCTATATGATGTTCTGCCCCAACCTTTTCCCTTTCTCCTCTGCAAACACATGCTCGCCCACACAGTGGTTGTTGCTTCTTTTTTTTGTCTTATAATTGTTCGTTATCAGTCTGGCTCACAGCGGTGTTCAGTCATACGAGGTGTGTGTGTGTGACCAGTAGATTAGCCTGTAGCCTTGCTGTTTTGTGTGCTCCACAGAGCTTTTTGTCATGGACTGTCGAAAAACAAAAGCACTTTTATATTAAACTGGAAAGCAACAAACAGCCTCCATCCTTCAGTAGATCCTGCTATGACTGGAAAGAGAAGTAGCTGTCCTAGCCTGACCCAGTGTACTCTCCCACTGCTGTCGGCTGTTTGGAGTGGTTTGGTGGGACCATGGTGAGACCCTTCACCTCTGGTGAGAAATTCCCCCCATGCCTGTTAACTCTCTGGATAAAACCAGGAATTGAACCTCTGCAACGGACACACACTGGAGATTTATAGCAAATGACTGACATGTCATCGCCCCCTGCTGGTAGGCCTGCACCACTGTAGCAAACCTTCTGTCCAGCTGATGACAGGAACCTTTTCTGTAACCTCCAGTGAATTTAGACCTAATGGGTCAGCTTTTTTGCAGTTTGTTGCAGCTAAAGCTTCTACCAGTGATGTGTCCTGTGAGAATTCAGCTTAACCTGGGACTGGTGGATTTCCACTGCAGTTACCAAACCACTACATTACCTCCCTCAGTGGACCAGATGCAGATATCTTGGGCATTGAAAATCTCCCAAATTACCATTTCTCACAACGTTTTTATTGCGAGAGAATTTATAACTTTTTCTTGTTTTAAGTAATTAAGTTGTTGGTAAAGCGTCTTATTAGATTATTTTCATTATTTCAGCAAACCATGAAAAATGAAATATCTACCAGTAGAATAAGACACTTTCACTAGACACAGTTACTTAAAACAAGTTGATGTCTAGAAATCAGTAAAAATTCTAATGTTTTTACAGAAATCTAAAAATACACATTCACTAAATTTAAAATGGTCTCACTTATCAAGTACACCAGCTGACCCAACACCCATGTTCTGCACATGCTACAAACTCCAGTTTCTATTTAACATTTTATCTAATGCCACCTCTGTTTATGCACTTCTGTCATTACTGATTGACACTCACTCCCGTGTTTAACTTTTAAGCAGTCTGACATTGTTGCGTTGTTTTCATATAAACCTGTTTCTTTTAGCTCCTGGCTTGAACACATGATGTTTTCCTTGAAACTATAGAAAATCAGGTTTGCTTTGTGTGGCTCAACATGTTGCTTTTATTTATATTAGAAAACCTTTTATTAAATATTTTGAGACCTAGACAAGCCTCTGTTTTAGATTGATGTCAAAGAAAGTCTTTGGAAAATTATAATTTTTCTGAGTTCCATGCCATCTTTTCCTAATGTAATGTGTATGGGAAGGGTGGAAAGTATGTTGTGTTTGTTGTAAGAATATAAATAAATAAATGTGTTCAGTTGAAGCTGCCTGTTATAGATGCACGTAAGAGATGGAATGTTTATGTAGCTGCTGCGGGTGAAGGGTGATCCTGCAGACAGGGAGGGGTCAGCGAGCGTCCACTCCAGTGTTTTTAATTCTGGAAATGAAAAAGGATAAGAGATTAAAAGACAGCGTTCCACCCATTTCTGATTTACAGACCACAGGACTCCAGCCAGGCCTTGTGTGTGTGTGTGTGTGTGTGTGTGTGTTGAGTGATGACTAAGCTGGGCTAGGTTATGAGAGTATCTCTCTGGACATAGTCTCGGTCAAAGGTACAGTGTGTATGTGTCTGTGGTACAGCAATCTCTACTCTCACATTCCTGTGTGTGTGTGTGTGTGTGTGTGTGTGAATGCTTGTGTTTTTTACCAGACTCTTTCCATGTAATGTTGCTCTGTTTGTCTTTTTATTTTTATTTTTTGTGCACCAAATCTCTTCACAAGAATGCATGTAAAATGTGCATCTGGGGACATTCTGCTGGTCCTCACACTGAAACATGCTGTTTTGACCACAGTGATGGGAAAATCAGCAAAGCAGAAAGATTGTATTTTGTTTATTGGGGCTAAAGTTAAGGTTTAGGTGTAGGATTACTTGGCTGCAGGATTACATAAGACAATGGAATGTCCTCACAAATGCAGTAATACTAAATGTTTGTGTATGTGTATACAAGGCGAATGCAGGCTTGCACTTCAGAGAATTTTAGTGGATGTACAGTGATGTATCAGATAATTAGAATAGCATGAGAAGTTTTGTTTTACTGTTGAGCTCATTATACTCAAAAATCTAGTGTCTCAAATTGTTACAATATTTAATCTCAATTTTGAGTAAATTTACTGTTCAAACAGTATCGTTAAAACTAAACAGGCTTGAAATATCTCTCTTTATCAATACTGAAAGTAAAATATGACGGTCTAACTTTTTGAATGAAATTATGAACACAACTGAATATTCTGATTTTTGGAGATACACTATTATCTGTGGCTTATGTTAACCTATAGGTGGTTATAAACATGCACTAACATTCGTATCTGGCTAATAACTCGACTATTATTTTCAGAACTGGTCGTTGACAGAGCTGATAACCATTTTTTCCCCCTTTAATTTGTTCGTTTAAATCCCAACACACAGAATACAATATAATCAGTGCAGGCAGGAAATGGCTCTATGTGCTAGGAGGAAACAGACGTTGACACTTCTGACCCTCATTGTTCTTGTTGCCATGGAGGTCTCATAGTTCTCAAACTGGACGTCCACCCAAAATGTAGTTACATAATTTCATACCTCACATAATTAGATGTCTTAGCTGAAATTTTCATCTCCTTTGTAGAAAAGCTTATTCCCACACATTCATAATTCTTTGATTGAGAGTCTTCTGAAGTCTAAATATGTCATGACTTCAATATTAAGGTCCTGCAGTCTCGGATAGTTTTGGGTGCCATGTCATCTGCTGGTGTTTTATCAAGTCTAACACCGTCCAATCACCTCAAGCCCATCAAGTCAACATCGCCATCTACCATTACGTTTTAGAGCACTTCATGCTTCAATTTGCTGACAAATGGAGATGCCGGTTTCCTTTTCCAGCAATACTTTAGAACCTACCAACACTGGTTAACCATAATATTACTGAGCTTAATTGGTCAGACAACTTCACGCTGATCAACATTAAAATAAAAAATAAAACAACAAAAAATAAAAATTGGAAATATCTACAGTTACAAAATATACACAATTGACTGTAGAAGTTGCACTCTGGTACAGCAGGATATTTCAGCAAGGATGAACTGGGGTGGTGGCAGATACAGTTCCTTGAGAAAGCATTGTGGTTTGATTGTTCTTTTTGGTATGTCATTACAGATCAAACACACCCTGATCATCAGTTAAACCTCACATTGCTCAGATAATATCTGAAATTGAGTTTGTGAAGAATGGAGAAATGCCTGCTTAGCTATTGTAACTAGTCAAAAGGTGCTTTTAGCTTCCTGTAACCACTTTGAACAATTACAAAGCAGATTTCCTCAGGCCACTCTTGACTCCTCTCATCCTAGAAAAGAGCCTTGCTCAAATATCATCCTCCACTCCAAGTCACTTACAAGATGTTGGCATACAACAGTTACTGCCAAGACAGTCCAGGCACATGCTCTTACTGGGTCATGTGAATATGTGCTAATGAGGCTACTCTGACAAAGAGCAAGAAATGAAAATGTATATTTTTCTTTGTCTTCCTTTAGGAGTTGGAGTTCCATGGCGTGATGCGGTTCTATTTCCAGGACAGAGTGGCCGGGAACTTTGCCACAAAGTGTATCAGAGTGTCCAGCACGGCCACCACGCAGGACGTGATTGAGACATTGGCTGAGAAATTCCGCCCTGACATGAGGATGCTCTCCTCGCCAAAATACTCGCTGTATGAAGTCCATGTCAGTGGGGGTGAGTAGCCACTGGATTATTCGTAGATATGACTGTTCAGTTAATGTTGGGTTCTTTTATTTAAATGTGTTTGAACTTTGTTTTTTGCATTTTATTAAATATTTTTTTTTGGGGGGGGGGAACAAGTACAACTTAAGTAGTTATTCCTGTAAAGCTTGAACCATCAAAAGAGTGCTAGAAAACATTCACCTTCTGACCAATTATGAAAAAAAAAAAAGAAATTGAACACATTGCATATATATATATTTTTTTTTTTCTTATTTGATACATCCAGAATCTGTTGCTCAAAGCATGGTGTTTAAACAGAAAAATCATAGAGAACACAAACCTTTAACCTCTTAACTATCAAATAATTGCCAGAAAATTCCAGTTCTTTGAAACTGGCATATGTATTTGACTTTATGCCCAATTACAAAATAAATTAAATAAAACATTACATTTATGAAGTTTGTTTTTTTATCGTATTTGATACATCAGGAATCTGTTCACAGCATTTTTTCTAAACAAAAAAAATCATACAGAACACACATTTTGTAACCCTTTATATACAGATCTTCCATTTCAAACTCCAAGGGACAATATAATTTATCATTATTACATTGATGATGTCTTAAAAACTGTTATGTCAGTTACGATACATCTTGGTTTATAGGTTTAATTTATTAATTTCTTAGCAGTTTGAATTGTAAGCACTTTTAAAATTCAAGACATTGATATTCATTTTATTAAAGCATTTTTTAAGTAGAGCCCTCTGTCAGCACACTGTTGTTTTGGATCTGAATAAGAGTCATTTCAACTTGTAATTCTACTAATTATTTGAAGCCTTATATCATATTAAAATTATCTATCTGCAGTAAAATTATTTGTTGTTGAAAAGTAAACAAATTCCAGAATTTTTTAAAGGTAACATTACTGGTAACTTCTGTTTCTTGGACATCTATAAAGTCTAAATAATAATTAGTAGTCTTCCGAGGTCAGGCATGACTGGTCCTTTGTAAGGTATAGTTGTGTGAGTGTGTGGGGCAGATGTTGGCTGTAGAAGCAGAGAGATGACCGGTTCACTCCCCTTCTCTGGCAGAAGAACGGAAGCTGGACCTGGATGAGAAGCCTCTGGTGGTGCAACTCAACTGGAACAAAGATGACAGAGAAGGGCGGTTTGTCCTCAAGAATGAAAATGATATTGTTCCAAAGGTGAGGAATGGACTGATTTATACACTATAACATATTTGAATACTCCCAGGACTCTTATTATAGCTGTCTGTCTGTCATATGACCTTAATGGTACTTTCATACTCTTGACATTTTAATCTTTTCATGCTGCACTTCTTATATAGATTTGGGTTTCAAACAGTACCAACCAGAAGTTTGGACTTGTCATATTAAACATTTGTTATAATAGCTTATTAACATAATACTGAATTGATATAGAGCTGTTCAGCAAAGGGTGTTCTGTGGGTTTGTTTAAATATGTTATTTACTCAATATTTCATTACCAATACTCAATAAATAATGTACTGTTATTATTTACATTCAGTCTTTGTCCAGTTATCTGCCTGAATTATTAGCCTGAAGCGTCTTTGAGTGTCATGAAAAGCACTATACTAAATAAAATGTATTATTATTATTATTATTTTTATTATTATCTGCTTTGAGAGTTAATCTCCATTCCATATAATAAATTTGGCGTCATAATTTGAACTTGTTCATTATTTTTGACACATTCTTATTTTTAGCAGCTTTCTAGGGTTCCAGTAATTACATGAAACCTGTGAAGTTGTTCTAGACTCACATACTGTTTGAGAATAATTTTATACGTGCACCTGCAAACAATTTTATTAGTGAGCTAATCCAAACTTTTGGCTGGCACTGTGTGTGTTTAAAAAGTGAATACTAATGTTACTGGCACATCTCCAAAAATATGAAAATTTCATGTTATCAATTAATTAAAGTCATTTTATATTCATTAAATGTAAAATGATGTATTTCGAGCCTTTCTGTATGAATGTTGATGATAATATATGAATAGTAATTCACTCTGACTCAAAATAAAATATTGGAATAATTTGAGATTCTGGATTTGTATGAGATATAAGCCAAACTGATCAACATTAAGGCAAAAAAAGCTTTCAAATATGTCACTTTGTTTTAATGAATATAAAATGACTATCTTTTTGATTATATTCTTTTTAGTACTCTGTGTTAATTAGAATGACTTGATCACACAGAGCTCCGTATAGAGATCAATGCTACAGCATTATTAGCCTGACTCAGGGAATATAGTAAAAAAAAAAAAAAAACCACACACTATAAAAAGGCTTTTAATAAACGTGCACACGCAGATGCTTACACTCCTGGGTAGAGGTACAGACGTCAGCAGATAATTCATCACTTCAAGCAGAGCAGCATCTCGCTCTTTCTCGCTCTGGCTCTCTCAGCCTCCCCCTCTCACGAGCAACATCTGCAGGCATCTGCTCGTTCTGCTTCAGAAACACTTAGTGTGCCATGTAGTAGCGCTCCCTGAAGTGTAGTAAAAGTCAGTGGTGGAATGCCTGAGACCGTGTGTGTGTACAGTGATGTGTGCTACATTGAGGTCCCATCTGATATTACTCTGTAAAGGTGGAAAGAAAAACATCACCATTCCTCAGCCACTCAATTAGGCAGTTCAGAAAGCTCTTTTCTGAGGACTCTTCTCTATTTAACATGATGTGGTGGAACCTTTTTCTAAAATCCAAAGGGAGCCTCGTGGATGAAGCTCAGGAATCTTTTCTTTGGATCTGATTTGGCTTTAACTGTTGAGACATCAGAATATTTTGAAATCCCTCTTTTACAATTCTTTGGATGACCTGTTGTGAAATCTCAGCTGTGCTGTGGTTGTAGAGAACCACAGAGCTCTGTGTTCTGCTGCTTAGACCTTCTTTGCTTTCCTTCACCTTTACTTCCAGCATCAGATGCAGGGATGTGTGCAGTTCCCTGTTTCTTTCATATAGCTCAAGGGCACTTTGGCCTGCAGCCTCATGTCCATTTCAGCAGTCTGAGGCATGCAAATCCTGCCAATCACCTCAGGCACCTGTCAGGGGAATCCATCTAACTTTCTTGTTTTTTTCCCTCCTTCAGAAAACACAGAGCAACGGGCCTGAGAAAGAGAAAGAAGGAGTGATCCAGAACTTCAAAAGGACCCTGTCCAAGAAAGAGAAAAAGAAAGAGAAGAAGAGAGATAAAGAGGCCTTTGCCCGTATTCCTGATGGAGACGAGCATGCACTGAACAGAGAGGACGGGTAAGAAACTGAAATGGTGTGATGGGGAAAATGGTTGAGGCAAAAAAAGAGTTCAGAGTGGTTTTATATGAAAGGGTTCATTGTAGCAAAGCTCACAAACTATGGCTGCACAGCTTCTTGGTGGTTACTATGTTTGTCTCAGTACTGGAGTCTCGGGTTCGATTCTCCATCTGGGGGGGTTTCCTCCATAGTCTGGTTCCTCCCACAGTCCAAACACATGGAGATCAGGTGACTTGGTATCATATAAACAAGGACAGAGCAGTGAATATAGGCTTAATTGCTGATATGGTGTTAAACAGCAACATCCTCTGATTTGATTTATAAAAACTGAGAGGAACCAAAAATCAGATCTACAGGGCATCTAAAAATTAACTAGTCATTCAAAAATATATAAATGATATTTAAGTGGTGTGTTGTGACTGTCAGTGAAAAGGGTTTGGTTAGGAACTTCCTTAGAAGCATCAGATGCTGCCCAGCAGGGGAGCTTTTGTTGTTTTCAGTCAGATCAGACTAAGACACTGCTCACCGTGACCGATCATCTGATGTAAACTGCACACTACAACTGAGAGGATTAATGAGGCTTTACTCACTTTTACTCCATGCCTGTCATGGCTTCAGCTTCTGTGGATTCTGTGCACCACTTTCAGTCACTATTACACTTTTACATCCTAAATGCTAGCAGTAATACTAGTAGTCTAAGCAAGCAGTGATGCTTTCAGAGCAAGATATGCAAATGGATTGAAAATGTCATAACATCCCTTTAACCATTAGTAGCTTGTGTCTGACTGGTTAAATGATTTTTGTTTACAGTGGCACATCAAAAAATTAGAGTATCATGAAAAAGTTAATTTCTGTTTTACTCTTGATTGAAATGTTACTTTACATGTAATGAATAAAAAATGACATTTTACCTTTACACAAACAAACTTTTTCATCATATTCTAATTTTTGGAGGAACACTTGTAAATTGCACAAATGTGAGCTGCTCTATGATTGGTCATTTTGCCTGTTAGTCAAGTCGTGTTATCCTCTCAAATGATAAAAAATCACTGGATTCTGGAGTAATTTCAGCACTTTTTAGATAGCTTGTCTAAACATGGAGTTTCATCTGGTGTTACGTACCTGTTCAAGCAAACTCTTACTAACTTGGACAAGAATAAGTGCTTTGTTTCTTATTCTTTTTATCTAATAAGGAAGCAGCAGTAAAAACAGTATTTGCTTATCTAATAAGGAAGCACCAGCAAAAACTATATTTTATATGTGGCACTTTGAAAACAGGGCTGACTTAAGGAAATCTGTAATAAGCTGTTAGAACCGTTCTGTACAAATAAGACAAAAGTCTGTAGATGTCTGTCCTGTAACAGTTAAAACATTTAATTTTGTAATTATTAAGCTTTAGCTCTTTAATTTTTAGTTGTTTCTCCCTCTGAGGTCATAAATGTTTATATATCAGACATTTAATTCATAAAGGTAAACTGTCATATTTTATATTACTTGCATGTAAAGTGTAATTATTAGAATATTTCATTGAGTTTAAGTAAATTACTTTTCAAGCAGTATAAATACTGTATAACTCGTGGGCCAAAACTGCCACATTCCTAATATCAACAATCGTGAAACCAAGACCACGTTAGAAGTGTGTCACCTGGATTAAGAAAAGGAACTGGACTGCTTTGTTATTGAGAATTTGAAATAGGTGATGCGTTTATAAACATTTATAAAGCTCTGAGAAGTTGTGATTTTTATATTATAGTATATTCTCTGCTTCACAAAAAACATTTAAACATTCAAACTATTTATTCTATCTTTGTAATAAAACATGAAGTTGGCTCATACTATATATCCCATCCATGATAGGCTGTGAAAAGCACATTGATGCATTGCGTCACAACATTAATAACATTTTGTAATGTTTCCTATTTTGTGTGTGTGTGTGTGTGTGTGTACACACTGGTAGAGAGAACTCGAAGTTGGCAGCAGAAGTGTATAAGGGCATGCCTGAAACCAGTTTCACCCGCACCATCTCCAATCCCGAGGTGGTGATGAAGAGGAGACGACAGCAGAAGCTGGAGAAGAGGATGCAGGAGTTCCGCAGCGGAGATGGCCGGCCTGACTCAGGTTAGGACGCACATCACTGCTGGTCATTGCAGTTCTTCTTCAACATTCATTTAGGAACTAATCAGCGACTGCTGTGATTTACATCTTCTTAGATGTCCATGAATAGTTTTGGTGCTTGAACAAAGGTGACAGTAAACTGCTGTTAAAACTAGTAGTTCCATTTACTACAGTTTAGAGTCTGTAGCTGCACAGCCTCTGATTACACTACAACCACAAAGGTAAAGCAAATATACATTATGTCTTGGGTGTGAATTCAGTAACATTTATGATGTAATTATTAACACCGCTAACTTACTACTGTGACAGTATATTTGTGCATGTCTATAAGTACATTTTTGTTCATAATTTAATTCATAAAGGTAGCCAGAAAAATCCAGTCAAAATTGATAATAATAATGGTGATAGGAACCAGACATCCTTGTGTATTTGGATTTTTTCTTGCTGTAGAGATCAAAGCCCTCAGTTTCACATCTCATTGAAAAGATTACAGAAGACTACAGTATTCCTGTCATTGCACTGAAGTATTGGGATTTGGGCTGCGAATCTTTGGGAATCGAGCGAATCGATTTTTTTCCGATTCTTTCAAATACGAACGAAATACGTTACTTTACCGTTGCAATCTCTGCAAATCACATGAGTCACGTCAAGCCCTCTCTTAACCCCTCACGTCAAGCCGGGTTGACAGTGAAATCCAAAGTGTTTCCAAATGGTTGCTTTCAAAGACCGCGGCTTGGCTTGCGTGCCTGTACATAGCCGATGCCAATGATCTATATTACTGGATAGGACGCTGCCTATTCGCTAGCATTGAGGCCGGCGTGACGTCATGGAGCCGCCATGTTGTGTGGAAGTGAAGCTTGTAAACAATGGCACATGACCAGCACTGCTGCCTTCTCAAAGCTCTAACTTCACTAATAATTGTCCTATTTTCAAAATTTAAAGTTCTTTACAAAGAGGATAAAAAGCTCTTTAACATTAATCAAAGTATTAAAATGGTTGATGACATGTTAGGCTACTATTGGCTCTCGCATCTGTCGTAGCTGACATTTTCTCTAGGCCTTACTGCTAGCATGACTTCTAATGGCTGTAAAATCGTTAATAATGATCCGATTTTCAAAATCTAAGTTATTTACAAAGAAGACAAAGAATTAAATTGTGTAATGCTGCTATTCCATGGCCATTGACATAAATATAGTCATGTTTTCTTGCCTTGCTGATACTTGCTAGTGACCGATGGCTCTACACAAATTATCATTTTTCAACCTGTTGACGGTCTTAATCTTGCCCTGCTTCCACACAACATGGAGACTCCATGCCGGCGCGTTCAAAAGTCACGTGTGTCCTATCCAGTAATATAGATCATTGGCCGACGCTGCTTCCTTGTTTTGCCTAGCACTACGGTGGCTGAGAAGGCACATCCGCACCCGCAAAAAGAATAGATTTTTTGAAAACGAGAATCAATTCTGAATCGTTCAATGTTAGAAACGCGATTCGAGCTCAAAGCGATTTTTTTTTCCTGCACCCCTAATTGGGATCCACATTGAATACAGGAATAGTGCCTCCTGTTGTAACACAAGCTTTTCTTTGGAAGTCGTCCATCCAGGCATTAACTAGACCCAGAAGTTAGCTGAGCATAATTATTAGTTCATCTAATTGACTTGTTCAAAAACACATCACTCATACACATCCTTAACACAGCATTTTCCCTCATGCTGGGTCATTTGTAGGTCACCTCTCTTACTGGGAAGCCAGTGCTTATTGATTTACTCGGCCTTTGCTTTCGCCTATTTCTGCATGAGTGGCTCAGTGGATGTGCCTATGCATGCTTTTCTCTGTGCTTTTGTTTGTTTGTTTGTCTGTGTGTGAAGGAAACGGGCAGGATATGCAAAAATCAATCTCTGTGTCCCAGTTTGTCCCTCTCTGCGTCCACTCATAATGCAACCGAGTGCACTGTATTTGTGATTTCATAATGACTGGTTTAGTCTGACCTCAGCTCTGGTCAGAGACTGGCATGAACTTGGCGGACATTTTGTTCTATGCGGCTTAAGACCGGCTGCCAAAGATGACTGCTGGGGCACTGAAAATGAGCTTCCAAGAAATGGTTTCCTCCTGCAGATCTTCAAGTAAAAATTCTTTTTGATCCCTGAGCATGAAAGAGCTTAGAATCTACGGATAAGTTTGTTCTTGTAGTCCTGGGCAGCTCCAGCTGAAAAGAGGTCAAGTTTTGATATGTAATCTGTGGGATGACCTGGTGCACTGCAAAGGGTTTATTCCAAAGGACAAACTCCAGCCCTGCTCCGAGATGGGAGCTGTGTTTAAGGTGGACAGTATGAGGACACATTATCTTCATCCTGATAAACTCGATACACTTAGGGGCATCATTAGTAGTTCTAAAACATGAAATGGATTAAATAGTAAAACCAATTAAAAATAATAAATATTGTCAACCAATATACATACAATAGTCATATATTAAAATTAGAATTGGAATATTGTGACAGTTTTTTTTTTTTTTTTTTTTTTTTTTTTTTTTGTTCACAATTCAAAAATGTCATTTTTATATTCTTTAGATGTAAAGTGACATTTCAAGGCTTTTTTTTGGTGTTAATGCTATTTCTATTTTTACTTATTTATTTATTTATTATTTATTATTTATAATATATAATTTTATTTAAAACAATATATTGGTGGTGTTAAATCAGTAACCAGCCCTGAATGCCTGAAGGAATTTGCCGGTGTTTTCAAGTCCCCACATGATATGATGTGAAATGTAGCCATCAAATTAAATAGAAATATTTTTTACAGTATTTCCATATTGAAAGTAATTTGACAGCTGGACAGAAACCTGGCATATTGTCTTAGTGTCACAATGTTTTATTTTTGGCATGTTGTCCTGGCTGTATGTTTCTGCTGCTGCTGTGTTATTGGTGGATGTAGACGGTGCTGAGTCTAAGGAAACGCTAGCACACCTAGTCATTATTATGCAGAGCAGATGTACTTACTTTATAGCGATGTGTGTGGGTGATGGAAAAAAAACGGGGTGTTTTGGTTTGTGAAACCATTTCACCATTCCTTCTATATTTCTTTGTCATTAATGCTGTTTTGTGCTTTTTTTTTCTTTCTCTATTTACATATCTGTCTGTTTTTGTCAGGGGGTACATTGAGGATCTATGCAGACAGTCTGAAGCCCAACATCCCATATAAGACCATCCTGCTTTCCACTACTGACACAGCTGACTTTGCAGTGGCTGAGGCTCTGGAGAAATATGGGCTGGAGAAGGAGAACCCTAGAGAGTACTGCATCGCCCGGGTGAGAGCCTGCCTCTCTGTATTTGGATGATTCTTGCAGCATCCTTATAATTTAATAGTGATGTACCAGCCTTATGTAAGCCCACAGTGGCACATTTTCCTTTCATTAGAAGAAGACGAAGAAGAAGGCATAACTAACTCTTTCACTACAGTGCTACACACACAGGAATTTGTCCTCCATCTTTATCCAATCAATGCACACACAAACATTAGTGAGCACACAACCTATCGGACAGTGAGCACATGTCCAGAGCGGTGGGCAGCTCAATCATCCATTGCACCTGGGAAGCAGTTGGGGCTCAGGTGTCTTACTCAAGTGCACTTGAGTTATATACCCTGCTGGTTCAGGGTTTTGAACCAGTGAACTTCTCTAACGTTTAGAGCATGACTGTTCCTGAGTTTTTAGCGCAGTGAGCAGTGCAAGGAACAAGGAAATGTCATTTTTAATTGTTTATATAGTGTAGTGAGTAACAGGGTAGGGGGTCAGCAGTTCTGTTACATGAGTGGGAGCTAGACCGTATAAGGATGACTAAACTAATAATACAGTTTTAAAACTTCCTAAAATCCAAAGGGAGGGACTGAAGAAATGCTAACATGGATTAGCATTCTAGTGCTAGCATCCTGGACCAGTTGCAGCCTATCATGCCACGTTTGATTCTGAAATAAAACACATTTCACATGGTCTAAACAGCAGCAGATAAAAGAATGTTTCATCTTCTCCAAGTTGGTAAATAAATAGCTTTTGATCAAAGTTGTAGTTGTGGGTGGAAGATGGGTTTGGCAACAGCATTGATCTGTTTATTAAATGTAAATTTGATTATTTATATTGTCCTCACCTACTGTATAGACTGCTTTTTCTGGAGAGTCATGCTAAACTTGGTGGAAGCCAGCTGACTTATCCTGATGTGTCGTTTTTTAGATGGTGCACTATGACGATAAGCCTGTGAAGGAGACCGTACTGGATGACGCAGAGTGCCCGTTACAGATCTTCAGAGACTGGACCAGTGATAAAGGTCCGACACATTACACACACTAATGATGATGATTCTGTCTATTAAAATATGCTTCGTGCATTGTGGCTGCTTGGCATAAATGACATGGTATAGAGAAAAGCTGTATTGCACAGATATATCTTGTTTTTAGCAGCTGAGGACTTTAAAGTGCCCTCTGCTGGAAATGAGTCACATCATTCACTTGCTGGTTTTTGCTGTTACAGAGGCCTTAGTGTTCCAGCTGAAGAAACGACCTCCGGACTATGTCCCCAGAAAGGGCCGCAAGTTGGATGACAGGACGCCAATGCATGGAGTGCTGCCTCCAGAGAAGTTACCCTACCTAGTTGAGCTAAGCCCAGGTGGGCCACATGGACATGCACATCTTTTATGTCATTTTGATGCAAATTCTTAGTACTAGACAGACAGTACAGAATAGACTCATAGATGCAACAAACTTATTGAAGATGCGAGAGGTAGTTTAGTTGAGTCTCCAGCCGGTTGTAAGTAAAAAAAAAAAAAAAAAATTATTCCGCTGAGTATATCTCCTGAGCTTTACAGACAGTCTGTATTCTAGGTCTATTCTAGGAGTCTGTGCCCCACCAGCTTTGTTTCAGAGGTACACTAGTCTTGTCCACATTTCAGCACCAGTCACACTAGTGAAGCTCTAATGCGGTCTGTAGTTCTAACTGCTGCTTGCACACTGATCCTCTTCCTGCTAGAATGACTGACTCTAGTGGTCCTCCTGCTACACTAACCCTGTTTCTGTTCAAATGTTCATCTGTGCATAACCAATGCTTATTAATGCTCATACCCTTTAAGTAAACTAGTAAAAATAGAGGTGCACTGATCAGGAGTTTTCATGGATGATTCGAGTTAGATACATTTATAGACTGCTATAATAAACAAAACACAAAAATTATGCTTATACTTACAAGTTTTTTATGTGAATAATCTAATATAATCTAATTTACTGTAAAATTTGTCTTGTATTATGGCCATCAGCAGCCATTACAGGGCGTCAGAGTGAAAAATCTCAAAAATATAGGACAGTTATTAGTTTGAGCAGACAACAAAATAGTTTTTTACACATGCCTGAGGTGGTGGGCAGCCCTGTCATCCACAGCGCTAAGGGAGTACCTGGAAGTAAGGTGCCTTGCTCAGATGCCTCCGTTGTGTCCTGTTTTTCAGGGGATGGAACCACGACCCTTCAGTCTCAGGCCAGGTTCACACTACATGACTTTTTGAGTCATCATTTAAGTCTTTCAGCTGTTGTGGCTTTCACACTACATGACTGGTCCCCAACATGCGGCCATTTTTCATTGCAGACTAACCTGGCTTCTCTCCAACACGTTTTGTCACGAGAACAGAACAGTACAGCCAGTGCACTGGCCGTGAGCCTGCAGTACAATCAGTTATATTACATGCGTACTCCCGCCAGTGTTATTTCATCTGTCCATTGCCTTGATCATATAATCAATCACATTATTTCTGCAGTGCAGTCACAATAACGGTAACAGAGACTGTGGTAATGATCACATGGTTCTCTCTCTGTGATCCCATTGGTTGTAGGTAGTTACTGCTCTTGGCTCACAGTCACAGACTGGATCAGATATTTAGCATTTTAACTATTTGCCAGGCGTCTGTGACTCGTCAGTGATCACTCGGCAATGGCTAGGTGAGCGTCTTTCAGCAGTTCGCATCACACGACTGAGCGAGTGCCGAGTAATCCCAGATTTGCCTCAAAGCAGAGGTTTTTGTCAGCGATCTACAAAAAAATGTCTGCCACAGCTGCCTCCATTTACGATAAATAACATTAATAGTAATGAGTCAGTTTTTAATTAAAATGAATAAAAATTGAATTAAAATCTTTTTAATCTTTTAATTGAAATGAAATTGACTAAACTGACTGTTAAGCACAGTGAGGCATGTATAATCAGGCATGAGTTAGGTATGGGATAGAAGCGCAAGTGCGCCAACTCACTTTATTTACATTATAAAATTGTCCAATAAAAAAAGTTCAGATTCTGCTGTTATTCAATTCCAGTTGTGCACCTCTATTGAGCTATTGCCACTTTTAATGATGGTAATGTGTGGTGGTGTAAGCTAACAAATATTAGAAGGACAACTTGCTTATGGTACTTTTTCTTTCTTCTGCTACCCCTGTCTGTCTGTCTGTCTGTCTGTCTGCCTCTCTCTCTCTCTCTCTGCCTCTCTCTCTCTGCCTCTCTCTCTCTGCCTCTCTCTCTCTGCCTCTCTCTCTCTCTGCCTCTCTCTCTCTCTGCCTCTCTCTCTCTCT
>BRDA01000956.1:39357-64678 GCA_036984385.1 Crenuchus spilurus | reverse complement strand
AGATACAGCTCACTTTTGTGAATGTGAACTGTCAAGATAGTTAAATCTGATCTGAGAAAAAATCTGATTTCAGCAGTGTGTGTTGTAATGTGAACGAAACCATAGGGTTCAGTTCCACAGTGAATGTGCTTGAATTTGTAGATCAGCGCACCTTAAACACAGCCTCCGGACAGAGTGAATGAGACCTTTAGAGTCAGCGCTGTGTGTGTGTGTGTGAGAGAGAGAGAAGCGTGTATATGACAGGCTTGTTTGTGCTGATCCTTGGTGTTTGCTTTGCCAGTGGTTGTTGTCCTGCCATCACTCTGGATGACAGTTTTGAGTTTGCTGAGTTGCCATAGCAACAGATGGTCCAGATGCTGGGTTGTGTGTGGGTGTGTGTGTGTGAGAGGTGGTTAAAGGGCCTGAAGGCTGCCCTCTGCAGTGCCTGTCCCAACTGAGACATGCAGGCTGTAATTACTGTTCTGTCACTGCAGCAGAGCTGAGAGGGCACTGAGAGAGGACGAGTTTGAAAGTGAAAGTGCAGGTAAGTGATCTTCACTCAGTTATATCGGTATTTTCCAGTTTGCAGATGTTGTCGATGAGTTTACTGACTGGTAATGAAAAGTATTCCTTTGGTTTAGTTTTCTTTTATTTTCTGGCACATACAAGGTTTTTGGGTGTTGAGAGAGTCTGTGGGTGTTTCTATATGTGTCGACTAGAGGTTTAAGAATGCATTATGGCACTGCAAGACTGCAATGCAAAAATGTGTTGGTGTTCATGGTGAAAAATGGGCATGATGATACCCATCTAATGTATGTATACCATCAAATACTGTTGCACTCGTTGAACACCAGAGATCGCAAATAGAAATCGATCAACAGTTGACTCCATATTCATCTTATGTCAGACTCTTCTGTCTAAATATCTGGTAGGCATTATTATGGCCTATTCCACACATATTTTCAAACAGTGTGATGGTGTTGCCTGGGTTTGTTTCTATTGTCATGGCTGTGCTGCTGTCACTGAAACAGGCCAGAGAAGGGATGAAGAGTTCAATCAATATTGATTTTTCAGCGCCTGTTGCTGATGCTGATAGTGAGTGCAGGTAGGCTGATGTATAATACTGCTATTATATTCTGTTTTCATGCTTCTATACAGTATAAATAATATTTGTTGATTTGAGATGTATGGATAGGTTTATTAGTGCCCATAGAAGGGTGAAATGGACACTTAGGGGAGCTCGAACATTGTTCTACAGTTGCCACACTGAAAAGGCTGCCTGCAGATGTGTCTGTAAATGTACCATTATTTGTTTAGTGGACTCATGAATGCAAGATGATTGTTTAAAAATTGTCAGCTGATGCTGATTATCTAAAAACCAATGAATGGTTGGTAAAATAATCGGGTGAATCATTGCTGTTTTTAAATAATTAACATTGACATAAAACGTATGAATCATGTCTAACCTTTTTTAAGATGAGCAGAGTTTTCTGACACCTACGCTGCAATGTAACGAAAAGGTAAAGCTTAATTCAGTTATAAATATGATTAGTTCATTTCACAATTACAGCCCAGTTATGGTCCTGATCAATAAATAACACATGCTCAGTTTATCAGTGTGAAGCCACGGTTTTCAAGAAATTGCAGCTTTTTTATTTCCACCTAAATTTCCAGTGAACGGAGATGCTGTGTGGACTGGAGGTCAAAATTCAAGGGGTGAGGAGAGAACATTTTCAAAAAGTGTGACCCTAAGCCACATCCATACCACAACATTGACCCAGTCATCAATTTACATCATTTAATTTGCTTTCTGAAATATCCTGAGAATTTTAGCTGAGTATCGTGAATTGAATTGTGCATATATTGCTGAATACACAACTTACACAATTTGTTTCTTAGCTAATAAAAATGTCCACATAGGTATACAGTATTGTATCCAACATGTTCTTGAAGATTAAATTATCCTTAAGAACATGTCCTGCAACTTAAAGCCAATGTAAAGTAATTTGAGGGTTTTTTTTATGTTTGACCCTTTTGTCGTTACTTTTCTAAACAGCGTAAAGAGCAGCTTTCAGTTTTCAAACAGAATAAACAGTGGTGTTGTAGGTTTTGGTATGACAGCAGTGATATATTGTAGTACACCAGGTATAACAGCATATCCCCTAACCCGTAACACAGCAGGAGGCGATGCAGAGACACAGAGGGGCAAAAGGAGGAGGGAGGAGTTTATGGCAGGCTTCAGTCACATAGAGACTCTATAATCTGATCAGTGTGAGTTTGGCTGGCGGGCTGGAGTGGAGTAGGGTGGGTGTGGCCGTATGACTGCAGAGGGACAGACTGGCAGTGTGTGCTGGAGGCAGGACCGTCACACACATACACACACACACGTGTACATGCACACTCTTCACTCTGGTTATGTTTAAAGACCCAGTCCAACTGGTCACAGTGTACATCAGCCACAGGCGCACAGCAGTGTAGAGCACAGCACTGGTAGGTGGATATGTTTGTTTTAAGCTAGTGTACACAGTATATTTACCATATGTTGTCTCTCACAGAAGGATTGGAAGGAAAACTTCTGTACATTCACTCTCGCAACAGAATAAAGGATTCTGAATGCTGTAAAATGGATTTATATGTAAATAAGCTTACTATATATGGGACTCTTGCAATGAGTGAGACATGGTGAGTTGTGTTAATTGTAAACAAGGAGCAGTGTTTACACAATTTTGCTCACCCTGATGTGTGTGTAAATGTGTTTCTGTGTCCTTTTTGAAAGCATATTGGTAGTAAGCTCTTGACTAATGCTCACTTTTTTGCCTGTGATGGCTTCATCCTGCTGCACAGATTCTGATTAGGTTCATTGTAGGGCACGTTAATGTGATGGCGAACATTAAGCTGTTTGGTTAATTTCTTCATGACTGTTGAGTGAAATCTCTAATCTGGTGTAAATGCCCCAGCCTGATGTTTTGGGGGATTATTGCTTAGGGCTGGACAGGATAGGAACCAGACATAAGAGGACAGGATGTTACCATACTTTACAATTGTATCACATTTCTGTCGTGTTTTTATACATATATAGTAAAATTGTATCCTGAGCGTATGTGATTGAGGCCTATGGAGCATATGTTGGATTTCTAAACATCTACTTGACATCTGTGTGGGCAGTCTAGCAGCAGCTTGATGTTCTAAAGAGTCCTGTAAACTATGTAGAAATTCTGACTCGATTGTAGGGTCTTTTCTTGTGATGTGTTCTGTGAAGTGGTCCATGTGGAGTTGGAGCGTGCTCAGTAAGGCCTTGCTGTGTTTGCAGGAGGCAGAGCAGCTTCGACGTGTGGCGTCTTCTCATGCAGAGCAGCTTTTAATCAGTGTTCCTCCACACAGCACCCTCATCCTCCAGAGCCTCTTATGTGGTTTGCGAGGCTGAATGCGAATGCTGCCTGGGTGTATATTTAGATGGCAGGATTCCCACTCATTCATTTAGGTTGATAAGGCAATAACCTAAAAGAATTTCCACATTGAATATAGGCCTCCCAACTTCTCCTTGTTCTGGAATTTGTGTTCATATGACTGTTATCATTCAACTGTGTGGTTAAACTGAACACTACCAGAGACACACACACATACTTCTACCACAACATTGCCAAACACAAGACTGTCACTGAATGCATAAGTACTCAAAACGCATAGTACATCTGTCAACACTGTACAGATATTTGCATTCAGCAGCATGTTTTTATATATATACATGCATAACTGCATTAATTGTTCTGAAATCATTAAAGAGCTTTTGTTAATGAAACTGTCTCTACTGTACAAGGAAGGCTTTCTACTAGATTTTGAAGCATTGCTGTAAGGATTTGATTTCATTCAGTGACAAAAGTGTTGGTGAGGTCAGGATGTTTGATGATCACCACCCCACCTCATCCCAAAAGTATTGACTGGAGCGCCATCATTCCAGAGAACACAGTTCCACTGCTCCACAGCTCAATACCGGGGGGCTTTATACCCCTCTAACTCACACCGGCATGAGATATGATGCCAGTAGGTTTATGTTTATCTGCTTCGAGAGAGTCCTGTACTATTCACGGTACTTCTCTACAGGGAACACGGCAGCAGCCAACACATTCCTCTGGTTTTTCTTCCAGCCTGTGTCCAAATATATTTTAACACATTGTCTGCATTGTGGTGTAAGAAAAAAATAATGTATTATCTTTAACTACACAGCACTATTGGTTGAGCTGGCAATAATACATGTTACAGTCTTGTTTTTGCTTCTCATTTATCCCCTTTATTATATATTGTTGACTTTCTATAGGAGTGTCCCAGAGACGACCTTTGACCTCCACGGGGACATCCACAGTGGCACTGCTCTGCCCACCAGCAAGGTATGTGTATTTTTTGTGTGTAATTATGAATGCGTGTATGTTTGAGAGTGCTGATCATGTGTATGATGTGACTGCAGAGCTCAGGGAAGCTGGACATGGATCGCTCAGGTAATGGTAATGAGAGAGGCATGGTGAAACCCATGATTCGTGGAGAGCAGCAAGACTTCAGCAAACATGATGGCAGGTGAGCTGTTTGCTACCATATCACACCAGCAGTGTCCACACTGACCATTTAAAAATAAGCCTTTAGCATGTGCAGAGATCTCAGTGAAGTGTTGGGAGCAAGGCAGTGTAGGCTCAGTATGGCAGGTATAGGTGCATTATGGGAAAGTGCATACTTAACACAAAGGATGAAAAGACTTAGAAGTCAATATAGAGAGTAAATGTGTACAAACTCAAGCCTGTACTGACCTGATGAGATCAAATGGAGCAAATCTGTATAGACCAGTGATATAGATCAGTGTTGCCACATTTTTTGCCAGTTTTGGTGTTTCCTACAAGTCTTAGCTCTCATTTTTGCAACTGGAAAGACTTGAGTTGCGGAAATTAAGATTTTATGCAAGTGCCTACGATTGTTATTAGACACTAAGATTGTATGTATGAAACTTGACCTCAGCTTCACCATCAACACCTTGGCTACCTGAGCCCTTACAATCCTCCTGCACCCAGTCCTTTCATCAATAATGTAGCAGTATTCAACCAACACACACTCACTGTGAGTGCAGTGGGCTCTCTACAACAATGCTGTATGGCAGGAGTGTAGCAGGTGGACTGGAGCGGTGGGCGTCTGTGGACAGTGGAGTGAATGTGTCCTTTCTCAGCTGGTTTAATGAGCGCCTCCTTTCTCCCTACAGGCCACACGACGGCCCTGAGCTCACGCTGCCGGCCAGCATCGAGTTCAGGGAGAACTGTAAGTATCCTCCATCTATTCGTTCAACCACCCACACACTCATTACACACACACACAGTCCACCTCTGCTGTTTATAGAGGCTGGTTTAGTGTGCGTTTGTCTTTCCTGGGGATTTTATGATTCATTTTGACCATCGTCTGGGACTAGAGGTCATGGAGTGGGAGTTTGCTGTATATTATATTTTGATTAGGGAGTGCATGCGTTTGTGTTTGTGCAAGTGTTTCCGTACTGACTGTGCTGTTGCCCCAATTACTGCCTTGAGAATGAAGAGCGCTTGACCCATCTCACAGCCATTGCAGTCATGCTGTTAGTGGTTGTTGCTGTTTAAAGGCTAAATGCTAACCTATTTCAGAGACCAGGGATAGTGGGTCATCTCGGAAGTCAATGCATGGAAAACATTGATGACCACAAGGGCGCTCCTCCTGTCTGGGGCATTTGCTGTTGAATGTGTGCTTTCTGCAAATCCCGTTTACACGATTCCACACTTGCATCAGATGCAATTAGTCAGCCAAAACATATTTGAATGCCAATGTTCTTTTAAACTCTGGTTGTTCATTGCAAATTGCCTTCATCTTTTTTTTGTCTTCTTCCGGAACATTGAAGTGTATGTCATCCTGCAGTGTTTGAAATGTCAACACTTTTCCAGCTCCAAACAGTTTGGACTGATTGTGTGATGTGTGCTTGTATATAGGCTTTTTTGTTGTAGTAACAGTTTTTTATGTTTCTTTTGTCCAGAGGAATGAATGGGTGCAAAATATTTCACACTCTTCAAATGGAACAATTATACAAATACACTTGTAACAACCCAGCAACTACATGGGGTACCTTAGCCACAAATTGGCATCACCTGAACCTCATAACAACTGACTAAGTTACCATTTCAAGCACATTGACATCATAACAGCTGTATAAGATACCATAGCAACACCTTAGTAACCTCTAAGCATCATTGTGGCAACTGCCTGAAACACCATTGCAACCACCTAGCTACCACTTAGCAACACAATAACAACCATCTGGAATACCATAGCAACCACAATAATAATGCAGCAACAAACCTGGATGTGGTTTGAGGGATTTTTTTTGGTGATGTATATTAAGGATGTGGAATGACTGAACTTTTAAAATGAACCAAAACTTGTGGTGAATGTGCCGTCGTCCATCAAGCAATTCTGTATGGAAAGTCCTTATCTACAATTTTAGGTACAATGAATGATAATGCAGATATTTGAGGCTAATACCAGTATCATACTGATCATTTAAACAGAATATTTTTACATAATATGTAAATAATGTAATGTACAGTACAACTCGAATCAAAGTGGGCCAGGATGCTGTGGGATTTAGGGTCCCACTGTAGAAACTACAAATAGGACACAATTCCAGCCAATAATTTTATCAGCCATATTTTCAATATGGGGCGAATAACTTTTTATTTATTTATTTATTTATTTATTTATGTTCTTCAGTGAATAATATTATAGCCGTTGATGTATCTTGCATCTCTAATTTTAGTGACAGTGATTCTTCTAAATATATAGGAATCTGATCCATAATTAGCCTTCTATCAGCTCTGCTATATGAAAAGCAGTTGTTGTTGACAGCAAGCCATTGTGTGTCCTTGAGCAAATCGACTAGTCTGAGAGTGATGCATTTTGAGAGAAGTTTTACTGATGTGTTTTGACACAAATTACGTGATTAAGGTTCTAGTCTTTGTAAGCACCAGGAGCATCCCGTTCTAAACTATAGCAGGTAAATTTGGGCTCAACACGTCTTGGCTCTGAGACTCTGGGAAGGGAGGAAAACTGTAAATATGATTTCCTTTAACTGTACTATGATGTCACATAAAAAATAGGATATTGTGAAAAAGTTAGTGTTTCACAATGCTTTGTGTGTGAAGTGACTTTTTTGTGGCTAGTGGTCCTGTGCTCAAATCAACTTGCCGTAGTAGGCTGCTGAATGTTTATGTAACATCAAATGAATAGCAGAGCTCTTGTTTCTGCAGGTAAACAATGTGGAGCTTTGGTACCTGACTGCCAGTTTCACATTTCAGATCAATTTCACCATCCATTGCTGGATGCAGAGTGTAGTGGTCTGCGTTATTTACCACTAAACGTGACATCAGGTGGTAATACTTAGTACTCTCACACTTAAAAACAATGGCTTTCTTTGTCTTCATACAGCTTATTTGCTTTGATGATGTATTGGCCCTGTACTCACAGTACATCCTCTCATGTGATAGATGTGAGCTCACCTGTGTATTTGCTCAATCTCTGCTGAGTTAGATGTCTGTTTGGTCTTCATGTTCTTAGGCTGTAACTGACATGTCTGTGTTTGAGCCTCGGTGTAGGATTCTATTCAGAATAGAGGAACAAGTGAGGAACAATGTTCTCATCTCGCCCCTTACTCTGATGACTTAACTGTTACTTATGCAGTCTAAGAATAATAACCTTATATACTTTCTGAGCTTTAAGGGCTAATGCCAATTTATGAAAAACATAGCTTTTATATCTTATGGGGGTTTTGCAACCTTTTCATGCATAGTGATCATTGCGGTAGGCAGCTATTTATAAGTCCTTATCTTCTTAAATGCATTGGTTGTAACATAGCAGTTCATATGTTGTATAGTATATAATTAATATACTTAATATAGTTGCATGACAGAATTTTTACTGGATGTTACAATTTAACTAGTCATTAAGCCAGTAAAAACACATGATAAACAAAAATGACTGATTATCAATCAGGAATTGTACATCTGGGGTTTCTGCAAGTCCTTCTATACAAAAAAAATTCTTTTTAACACAGCTTTTCAGCACAAAAAAGAACATCTATGCAGTGATATAATTGCTTTTTTTTCCTTTAAGCAGCAAATTGATTACAGTGTGTTCATAACATTGGACATCATTCATCCTAGAGATATTTCCATTATCAATTTTTCCCCTATAGACAGAGATATTTATATTTATAATATTTATTCTTCAGCATTCAAATTTGAACTTTGACACTCGCATGAATACTGTCCATGCTGAATGGTCTCTTAAATGTCTACATTCAAAAGCAAAGTATATGCTTTTTTAGCATTTCTGAGGGGGGAAATAAAGCCAAACATTTTCTACCAATACCAATTTTAGTTTTAGGTTCTAAGGCATCCATGCTCATTTTGTTTATCTGCTGCTGTGAATCTGTACTGAATCCCCCTCTCACAATCATTTTCTCTCCAGCTGAAGATGCCTTCCTGTCAGCCATCATCAACTATACCAACAGCTCCACGGTACACTTCAAGCTGTCACCCACCTATGTGTTGTATATGACTTGCCGCTACGTCATGTCCAGCAACTACCGGCCAGACATCAGTCCTTCAGAGCGGACACACAAAGTCATCGCTATTGTCAACAAGATGGTGAGCATGATGGAAGGAGTGATCCAGGTGAGTGGTGGACATCTTTTTTTTCAGTCTTCTGTGATTCTGCTTTCCCAGAAAGTAAAACCCAGGGAGTTTACTACAATCACAATAACATTCCATTACATACTTCTAATATTAGCAGTAGTGTGAAAAAGACATCGGTGATCATATAAGTGGTTGTTTTATGGACGTTTGTTTTAATTTATCAAACTGTAATAATGATATTTACCAAAATTTGCTGACAAGTTCTTGTACCAAATTATTTGCTGCTGTCGCTTCCCTGACGTTAGCTTTGTTTATAAGTTTTAACGCTAATCTAATACACCTGATTCAGCAAGTGAAGGTCTTCAGGAGCCTAATAATATTACAGTGGATTTGTTTTTACCTGGGGAGGTACTACAATTGCTCATAGACTGATTAATGGGTTGACCGATTATTCCGATTTTTTGATAATTGGTTTTGTCCAGTTATTTTAAGCAGTTTATTTGTGAAGCCAGTAAACAAAAAATATTCCATTTGCAGGGAACCTTATCTCTGTAGAACAATGTTAGAGCTCCCCATAATGTGAATGTCTACAGACCAATGAAGACATGACTTATAAAATTCTTTTGGTTCAAGTAATCAAATGTAATTTTTTATCGTTTTATCAGATACAAAAAGACATGATGATGATGACATATATCAGCCATCACATGCTGTAAATATTAGCATGAGCCACTGAAAACCCCATGTTGGTAGATGACTAACTATAATTTGGATGATTTGAAGAGATTTGTGCCCAAATTGAATCCAGTATGAATCTTCGTGGTTCATTGTCTGCCAGTTGCTTGATTTATTTGCTGAACCCTGAGCGCCCTCAGTAATGCAGTTCTGATCAAACTGACCTTGCCATAATGAAATAAAAGCCTTCGGCAGATGCACATGACCATCTGTATCTGCTGCACAACACTGATGTCTACAAATGGGCAATGATGTTTCAAAATAGGCCTTTATTTGAGGAAATTCCCTTAACAAATTGCATTAGATCCTGCCCTGGTTAAACTAATCCAGCCTGAATAAAGCTTGCAGGTGTGGTAGATTAGGGTTGGGGTGTGGTAGATGTATAGGAGCTGTATTGTGCATTGCTGCTTTTCCATAATTTTTAGAATGCCGTTACTGTAGTAGCAGCTCTGTGGAACTAGCGTTTGATGCATTGCCTACATCACATTGCCCTTAGCAGCCCAAATCATTGCATTTGTGACAGTGCTGGTCAGTGTTCCCCTCTCTCTCTCTCTCTCTCTCTCTCTCTCTCTCTCTCTTTTTGTGTGGGTGTGTGTAGGCCTATGTGTATGCGTGTTCATTTTTGTCTCGTTTGTTTCCCCTACCCTCTGTTTTACCTGAGTTGTGCACAGAGTTCGTGTTGAGCCTGTGATCGTGTGCCAGACTGTAACACACACACTGAGTTTATTTTGCTCTGCTGGTTTTGCCAGTGTTCAGCAGCCAGGTTTCTGGGTGGCCTGTCCAGCTGTGTGGGACTGTGAAAAGTGTAGCTGACAAGCTAACCGAAAGCATGAAATAAATACAGCCAGACTTAATGAATCTCCTCTTTCCCATCTTCAGCTTAGTGCCTCGTCGTCATCTGTGGGATTTTTGTCCCAAGCCTGACCCCTCTAGTCCAAGAACTCCACTTACACATATGGAGTTAATGCTAATAGGTTGTTTCGTATCTGATTTGGCACTGCACAAGCACATATGATGAGTGCACACGCACTGCGGATGCATACTTGCGGCATCAGTGACGTTCCGTATGCGCCGCATGCACCATTCCTGTCTGGCCAAAATCAGGATTAAAGTCATCAAATCCTTTTGAAAGTGGATTTTCATCTTCAATGATTTTTTGAAATCCAAATCTTAAGCCTCACATTGAAGCTTTAATCTGTGACCCTAAGCAGATCAAGCATGGTCAGTAGTTCAGCCAAGAGAACCTGCTGGAATCTTGTTACCCGCTGTAATCAGAAGTTGACCAGATAGATTGTGCACTGTGATTTGGTCTAGTGAAAAATTGGTTATCAGCTAACTCGCATCAGTGAAGAACAACATCTCAGATGTTTATTGGTGTTGCAATATTTCCTTTGCAATGCAAATCTAATTTGTTTTTATGGTGCTTTATATTGACCAGTGTGCATCACTTGACCATACAGGAGCACTTTGAGGTTCTACACTTACAGACTGTAGTTCATCTGTTTCTCTGTATACTTTATTATCCTCCTTTCACCTGTTCTTCACTGATCAGGACCCCCACAGCAGGTAAAAACATTTAAGTGTTAGATCACTTTCAGCCCTGCGGTGACACTGATGTGGCAGCAGCGGTGGTGGTGTGTTGTTGAGTGGAGATACTGGAGATTTTAAACATTTTAAGCTCACTGTTCATTCTATTATATACACCTGCCTTGTTGCTCCATTTTGTAGATGTAAAGTTTTGATCTACTCATACCAGCACAACACACACTAGCACACCACCACCACTTCAGTGTCACTGCAGTGCTGAGAATGATCCACCACCCAAATAATATCTGCTCTGTGGGGTCCTGATCACTGAAGAACAGGTGAAAGGAGGATAATAAAGTATACAGAGAAACAGATGAACTACAGTCTGTAATTGTAGAACTACACAGAGCTCCTGTATGATCAGTGGAACTGATAACATGGACATCGAATGTATACAAGTGTTCCTAATGAAGTGGCTTGTGAGTGTGCATATATAGTTTACATTAAGGAAGACAGCACAGTTTCTTATAAACTTTTATTCATATTTGTTTAGCCCTAATTTACATTGTTATATAATGTGTATCTTACATACCCATTTTGAATAGCTGGGCTTCTACTCAGTGTGACACTAGAAAAGTGTTTATTGAAAACAGCCCGTAATCACATTGTCCAGTTCACCCTGAGGTTAAAGTTCAGTCCAGCTAACCTCATGATCACACACTGACTATGAAGAACCACACCGTCCCTCTCTTATTTATATTCTTGTAATAGCATAAGGCTAGGAAGGGACTTAACATGTATTGGTTGTGAATGTACAACAAGGCAAAGGATGTGTGTGTTTGTGTTTACATGCCTGTGAAATCTCTGTCCATGCCATGGCTGTTGTTGACAGTCTCTCTCTCTGTCCTGTCGGATGTCTGTCCCCCCTCTTCCCACTCCTCCTATCTCTGCAGGAGATTGCTGAAGGTGACCAGGTAGGAGATTGAACTGCCAGGGAGAGCTCTCTCTTTCTCTTAATTTCTCTCTCTCTCTGTCTCTCTTTCTCTCCTCTCCCTCCTCAGTCAGCTTGGCTCAGTCTTCCATGCCTTTTTTTCTTGCCCCATAACAGAAACCAAACAACCCAACCAAACCCGCCAATAATCCCTCCTCCAGCAGCTGGATTCTCTAAAAACGAAACATAACCCTCATTCAGCTCAAACCTGGACCATGTGATACTAAAACTACAATTAAAGATCTCTGACTGGCAACATTTTTAATTCTGGCATCTCCATGTTACCTCTGCTTCCTGCACTTCAGTATGGATGAGAGACAAACCCCCCTGCGTTCTTTTGCTTTTTTCGTTTAATTTCTTTTAATTAATTTGTTTATTTGTTGTTTTTTGTCTGTGGTTAATGTCATTGTTCTTCTGGATGCGTTCTATGGCCGAAACCAAGAGGGGATTGGGGTGGGGGGGCACCGTCGTCGTTAGGGGGGGATAGACGCGTGCGGTATACACAAGGATCCAGTTCAGAAAGTGTGTGTGTCTGGGCCATGTGTATCCCTCTCTGTGTGCCAGGGACTATTTTAACTCCACAGCAACCAGACACTGCTTCACTTTGCTGTCTTCAGCACCTCCTCGGCCTAATCTCTCAGCCTCTGTCTCTACTCTGAATATTCCACAGTTGTTCAGTAATTTGGTTGGGACTTATCTAAAGGCTGCTACACTTTAGTCTTGGCTGATGGAGCACAGTAGCCTGCACCCAAGCTGCTTTAAAGCAATGGTTCAGTCCAAAATCAGGTTTTCACAATTTTCTCCTTCTCCCAAAGATACTTAATGAACCAGTACACTCTGTGTGGACCCTGAAGTTTGTTTCCTTCATTCTGCATTGTAGCAGCACAGCTAATGTGTTTAACATGTAATGGTTACATGCTGTATCCCACTGAACTTTGTAAACTGCATGTCTGTATCAACAAATTTAAAAAAATGAAAGCAGCTTTTTTTGCTTAAAAGCTTGACGTTTTAAAGTAAACGTGTTGGTATAAGCACTTCTATTACTTAACTACTTTAGCCTAGTAGCTCCAATCCAAAAATTCAAAAACGCCACATTTGGGGTGTGGATTTTTGGCTGAACCATTGTTTAAGGAGACGAGGGAACATGGTATTTAACTCTCCTGAGCAGCCTATCTTGGACAGGGCTGTGCTTCATCTGTCCAGTTCAAGAGCAGTGAGCTCCTGGCCCCTGGGGCCTCGGTGTCTGGTTGTGGGGGAGTGGGGTGGGTTGGACAGGGGCACGAGTCTATCCCGGGACTGCTGCTGCTTCTTGTGGCTGTGAGAAACTCCTCTCCTCATCCTTGTTTCTCCTCAGCGTAGTGTAACTCTGGCATTCTCTTACAGAAGCAGAAGAACATTGCTGGGGCGCTGGCCTTCTGGATGGCCAATGCCTCTGAGCTGCTCAACTTTATCAAGCAGGACAAAGACCTGAGCCGCATCACTCTGGATGCACAGGACGTCCTTGCACACCTGGTCCAGATGGCCTTCAAGTGAGTACTATGTCATGAAACAGATAGTCATGTGCACATTTCAGTAGATTGATTGTCCAGTAAAATCATCTCAAATTAATATTGTGTGTTTTCTGTTAGGCCGAGTAAAGTGTATATACCACTCAGCTATCAGAATTTTTATGTCTTTAAAATATTAACATTGTATATTGTTTATCACTATAGCTTCAACATGACAATATACACAGTAACTTAAAATCAATGTCATCAAGTACAGTTAACAAACCAGCTAACGTAGTAGGGTTACCTACTTAGGAGTTTAATCTGTGCAGGAGCCGAGCTCGTTAGCTGGTTTGCTCGTTAGCTGGTTTGCTCGTTAGCTGGATGCATTTTCCCCATAAGAATACATGTAAAACTGATTAATCCGTGTCAGCCGGCCAATATACAGTATACTTTAATATGTAAATAATGTGTTTATATGGGTTTTTAAAACATAAATGTGACGACAACGACACTCATGTAGGCTGGCCGCTAATGAGAGGGAAACTGATGGTGCTCGTGTAGGCTGGCGGCTGCATAGTTACACTTATCATATGAAAAGTAAAAGTAAAATGTATCTAACTTTCTTGTTCACTACCTTTTGCTACCTTAGCGTCGCTTTCAACAGGCACTTTCACTTTGTATTGACTGACCTTTTATTCTACGGTAGCATCTAGGAGATGCTACAACCGCAGTGCCCCTAGTGGTTTGGCATAATTGAAGAAATTTACGCTACTCGTTAGCTGGAACATTACACGTTACCTGGAACAAAAATATTCCGAGATCTAGACTCGTTACCTGGAATACTCGTTAGTAGGGATGCTCTTAAGTAGGGTTACCACTGTATTACGTTCTTTAAATTAAGTCAACATGGGACAGTACCTTTTTTCTTTACTAATTTTGAAATGGAAATCTTTGTATTAGGTAATAATTATTCTTTTTAAATTATTTTAGCTGTTTACAAGCTAATTTTACAAGAGCAAAATATGGTTTCCATGTAACTTAAAAAAATTATTATAAATTGTATTTAGTGGATATAATTGATGGTATAAATTGCTTTAAATGAACACATTTTTATCATCTTCTGTCATGTTAGAAGGTTTCCTGTTTTCTAAATCATTGTATATATTTGTTGTTGAATTGGGTAACTTTTTAGGTCGCATAAGTTACGCTTTCTATTTAACAGGCACAGATCAAATATTGTAGGTTGGACCATGAGGAATGAGGTCTGTACCCAAAGTAGACTTGTCATACAGAGGTCTGTGCCATAATGATAAAACTGTAATGTTTTTAATAAACCAGCAAGTTTATGCACAATAGAAACCATTTAACTATCAGAATCTAAAGCACCGACTTGATTCTTGACCAATTTATAAAAAAAAGTAAAACAATAGGAGAGATCAGATTTCGGAGTGTCTAATTTAGCTGACTTGGACACGTTCACACATTTTGTGACAAGTTTAATTTTGAAGTTCTATGACCCAGAACTGTTTCCCAGTACTGTGGATGTGTTTAAATACTCTACTACCTCATGGGAAGAAATTCTCTACATTACTAGTAACAACTTAATTAATGGTCGACTGATATGGGTTCATGCCGAGATTTAGAGTGCAGGGCTGGTGATGACAGAGATATATAATGCTAATATCATGTTGTATTATCCTTTTGAATCTGAGAATATAAGAATTGAGACAAAAGAGTACATTTATCAGTCATGATTATGATTCTCTTAATGCAAACAAAGCCCTGTTGTACGTCGCTCTGGATAAGAGCGTCTGCCAAAAGCCGTAACTGTAAATGTCTTGGAACTGTAGAATGGAGCTCCATCATTGTTCTACAGCAGGTTCACTGATTGGGCTGCCTGCACATGTGCCTTATTTACTGGCTGCGTGAATGAAGGCCAATAGTTTTAAATGTAATCAGCCAATGCTGATCATCTAAAACCAGTAATGTTTGGCCTGGATATTACTCAGCCAACCAATTAGTTGGTCTATCATTGTACTTGAGACATATTGCTTCAACCTATATTTGTAACTAGTGCTGCAAAAATATTATTCAAAAATTAAAATGTACTGAACCTAAGAACAACTTTTATTTATGTATTTATTTATTTTGCTTCCTGCTTTGAGTTGTTGAATTAAATGCATTTTATTTTATTACACAATCACTTTGGACAGAGAATATTATTTTTGTCCTTTTAGTAGGCCAAACCTGAAATGAAGTCCTTAGGTTTTATTGGATCAGTGCTATGTCTAATGAGCCTGGCTTGGTTTGATGTACACACATACACTGACATAGACCTTGTCTGGGCAAAGCCTGCTACATTGAATGAGTGTGAAAAAGTGGTAGTTTGGGTAATTCAAACCAGATGTGTTAAGTGATCTGGCTGTGTAGACGGAGGTTGAGTAATTAGAAAATGATTTGTAAAATTGCAGAGCGAAACATGAGCTCACCTCGCCTGCCTCTGCACGAACAAGAAGACGCTTACACTCAGACTGACGACTGCCTGGGCTGTGTTAAGCAAAGATGTCCCTGTAAATGTGCCATTTTTTTGATTACTTGCATTGCAGTCCAGTAGTAAAAAAAAATAATGATGCTGATTATTAAAACGTCTACAGTCGACCAACCAATTAATCGGTCTATCACTAATGCCATACAGCATTCAACAGCACCAGTCCTTTCTCATGTATACCAGAATGTGACATCATGAATGAGTCATTTAAGGAATGTCGCATAACTTCATTGCTTTGTTTTTATTCTTTATGGTCAAACAACAGTGCTGTAAAACTTGCCACTGGACTTTTGCTGCATAAGAACAGTGTGAGAAGCTCCTTCAGTACAGACGCTTAGACTGTAAGCAGTCTTTAATGCCTCTGTGATAGCCAGCTGAAATAATGAGTTCTTTTTGCCTTTTATGTGGTTTGGGCTGGGAACTGTGTTTACCGAGTGATTCCAGTGGAAGTTCATTGACTCCCCTCCCTAAAACCAGCTCAGTTAGCTTCGAAGTTCATGTGGCTCTTGTTTGTTTACTACTGATTTAATATATATGTTTTCACACCACCTGTATCCTCAGGTACTTGGTGCATTGTCTGCAGTCTGATCTGAATAACTATATGCCAGCGTTCCTGGATGACCCTGAGGAGCAGAATCCACAGAGGCCTAAGATAGGTGAGCACAGAGCCTCAGGTCATGTTCACTCAATAAACAAGTTATGCGTTACACAAGCTGCATTTTACACCGACGTCCTGCTTGATGAGAGCATATTGATCTTGATCTTCCTGGAAGACATGTACAGGTAGTTCCATTTAAAGTATGCATTGATGTGTAACTTTCAGTAGGAGCCCCCTTGTGGACATTTAGAGTTATAACAGTACTTAGACTTTTGGGAATAATTTTTTTCTTCTTTCCTTTCATGTTTGTTATTTAGTTAGTAAAATCATGATATTTTAGTAAACCGTCTTATGTCATCATTCCCACAGAGGATGTGCTGCACACTCTGACAGGGGCCATGTCTTTGCTGCGGCGTTGCCGTGTCAATGCAGCCCTCACCATCCAGCTCTTCTCTCAGCTCTTCCACTTCATCAACATGTGGCTTTTCAACAAGCTGGTAACGGAGTCAGACTCAGGCCTGTGCTCACACTACTGGGGTGCCATCCTGCGGCAGCAGCTCAGCCACATAGAGGCCTGGGCTGAGAAACAAGGGTTAGAGCTGGCTGCTGACTGCCATCTCAGCCGCATAGTGCAGGTACACATGCACACGATACACTCACCAGCACAGGTAAATTGTTCATAATTTAATTCAAATGGGTTATATATTTTAAATCCATTACATGTAAAATGACATTCATTTTTTCTTTCACTGTTGATCACTATGGCTTACAGCCCACGACAATAAAAGTATTGTGTATCTTTGTGGCAGCAGTTGTCCATTTCTAATACAGTGGTAACCCTACTTACGAGTTTAATTCGTGCAGGAGCCGAGCTCGTTAGCTGGTTTGCTCGTTAGCTGGTTTGCTCGTTAGCTGGTTTGCTCGTTAGCTGGATGCATTTTCCCCATAAGAATACATGTAAAACTGATTAATCCGTGTCAGCCGGCCAATATACAGTATACTTTAATATGTAAATAATGTGTTTATATGGGTTTTTAAAACATAAACGAGACGACGACGGTGCTCGTGTAGGCTGGAGGCTAAGGAGGACAGGAGGACGGGCGTACGTGTATGGCATGGTTACACTTATCATATGAAGAGTAAAAGTAAAATGTATCTAACTTTCTTGTTCACTACCTTTTGCTGCCTTTGTGTCACTTTCACTAGCACTTTCACTGGACAGAGGTCAAAGGTAATGACTGACCTCTTCTACTACTCTAGCATCTAGGAGATGCTACGACCACAGCGCCCTTAGCGGTTTGGCATACTTGAACTAATTTACGTTACTCGTTACTTGGAATTATACTCGTTACCTGGAACAAAAATATTCCGAGATCTCGACTCATTACCTGGAATACTCGTTAGTGGGGATGCTTGTAAGTAGGGTTACCACCGTATTAAGCCACTCCTGAACCAGCGACATCAGAATTGTCTTACCTGGAGAAAGGAGAACTGGACTATTGCTCACTGATCCAAAGTTAATTTTGCATTTCATTTTGAAATTGAGAGCCAAGAGTCAAAGAGTGGAGAAACACAGAACCCTAGGTGTCTGAAGTCCAGTGTGCAGTTTCTGCAGTCTGTGATGCTTTGAGCTGTCATGTCATCTGCTGCTGTTGCTCCACTGTGTTTAGTCCAAAGTCAACATCTACCAGAGACTTTAGAGCACTTCATGCTTCCATCTGCTGACACTTTAAGTCTCAGAACCTTAGTCCCATCACCAGTTTTCACCGTTGTGTTGAACATAATAGTGATCTGTTCTTGTTCGAGTTGTTGAATCTTGATATCTTTCCTCTAGGCAACGACTCTTCTAACCATGGACAAGTACTCCGTGCAGGACGTGCAGAACATCAACAACACATGCTTTAAGCTCAACTCTCTGCAGCTTAATGCACTCATGAGCAACTACCACTGCGCACCAGATGAACCCTACATCCCTCCTGTGAGTGTCTTCTGCCCCGTCACATGAGATGAGGGGGGAAAGAGTCATAGAAAGCCCTGTTCACATGGGTCTAAACTTAAATCACAATGTACTGCAGCTGTGCTATTAAAAACTAACCTCCTGACCTCAGTAATTCCCACAGGCTGCTGGTGGGCACAGTCAGCGCAGTTTCTTCAAATAATGTTTGACCTGTGTAGTAAGATCAATATTACAGAAGCATAGAAATATAAACATATCCCTAACAAATTGTATTGTTCTATTCTTTTCTATGTCTTCAAATAATAAAACATTCAATAAACCAATTAATTAACTTAATTACACATCGCTTCATTCATCATGTTACCTAAACTGGACCAGTGTATGCTCCATAATCAAAAATCACTTTGAGGCATGAATTTTGTCCATTGTTATATATTTGGCTATATGGCCAAAAGTACTGGGACACCTGCTCATCCATTGTTTCTTCCAAAATCAAGGGTATTTAAAAACTCCCTTTAAAAACTAGAGTAACTGTCTCTACTCTCCAGGAAAGACTAGTTTTTGGAGCTTTGTGGTGAGGATTTGAATACATTCAGTGACGAGTGTTAGTGAGGTCAAGATGTTAGATGATCACCCTCCTACTCATCACAGAAGTATTGGATGAATCACTATAATTACAGACAACACAGCTCCACTGCTGCATAGTTCAATCCTGGGGGGCTTTATACCCCTTTAGACCACACCTGACATTAGACGTGATGTTAATAGGTTCATGATTATCTTCTCCAGAGAGTCCTGTTCTTTTGGAAATCTTTACATGGTTGTGTGTGTGTGTGTGTGTGTGTGTGTGTGTGTGTGTGTGTGTGTGTGTGTGTGTGTGTACATCTGTGTCAGCAGTGGGTGTGTGTAGTTGAATGCATTCATTAGATGGGGTGTCCACAAACATTTGAACATATATATATGAAGGTTTGTCCTCCAAATGCTCTAGCTGAGCTGTTTCTTTAAGTTTGGCAGGGAACAGCTTGTTTTCAGTGGAGAGTCAGCTTTGTTGTGGTAATAGAAAGCTTTTATTGTGACTGCAGGAGCTGATTGATCATGTGGTGGCTGTAGCGGAGAACACGGCAGATGAATTGGCGCGGAGTGACGGACGGGAGGTTCAGCTGGAAGAGGATCCTGACCTGCAGCTGCCCTTCCTGTTGCCTGAGGATGGTTACTCCTGCGACGTTGTCCGCAACATTCCCAATGGCTTCCAGGAGTTTCTAGAGCCTCTGTGTCAGAGAGGTTAGGGAGGATGTAGAATGTTCTTGCCATGCTTTGGTAAAAAGCCAGTTGTAGTTGGTACATGGGGAGATGGAATCAGGTCGATCTTGTTTATTTAAAGCTGATGTGTATCATGTGGAATGTGGTTTGTTAAGCTCTCACAGAAAGAACTGTTTGCTCACTTATCTTTGTTTGTTTTCACCAGATAGAGAGACAGTGTAAGAGTGTGAGAGAGGGTGGGGGGGACTTCATGCTCTTGCATTTGAAGGTGTGTGGATGTGTTCTGACCTGTTGTTTCTTCTTTAGGCTTCTGTCGTCTGACCCCTCACCCCCGCTCTCCAGGCACCTGGACGGTCTACTTTGAAGGAGCTGACTGTGACAGCCACTTTTCCACTGACAACTCAGAGCTGGTAAGTCAAAGATGAAGGTCAAAGACAGCAAAAACAAAGATAGGATGCAAATGTGTGCTGATGCTGTTGACTCTGTGTTATGTATTTTTTTTTAACAGAACAGCAGTGTGAGTTCTAAATGATGCCTTACCTACCTTATTTATAACTAGATATTCAGTCGGATAACATAGACTAAGAGGCTGCGACTGTCGTAAAGCTTTGTTTACAGAGGTGGGGGGCTTCCGTCTCATGACTTGACTCGAGTCGGACTTGAGACTTGCTTGACTAACGCTGGTAAAAGACTCGACTTGACTTTCACTTGATCTTTATGACTTGAGACTTGACTTAGACTTGAGACAGATGACTTAAACACTTGGATTTTTTAATTTAAATATTTTTACATTTTGATATTTAAAAACAAAGTAAAATTACATTAGAAGATTTTATTTTGAAGCATGATCGGCTGATTTTACAGTGCAGGCAGCACACAGAACTCTAAACAGCAGCAATAACGAGCCATTGTAGCACATGGAGCGAGGAGGAGACCAAATGTTTAATATAATTTTGTGATGAACATGTGAAAAGTCAGCTTAAAAACACACAAAAATACTGAAACGTGCACCGTATTTTCTAATGAAACTGCAGCAGCGGTATAGAAAAGTGCTTAAACACGTCAGATGCTCATCCTTCTACAAAACAGTGTCGAGTGTAGGAAGACGCACACCACGTGGGGATGTCATATTAAAAGTCCTTGATGCGCTCACAAAAATGCAGTGTAATCAGACCTAATGTAAATCAGACCAAACCTAATCAGACCAAATGTATACAAAATAAAAAAACACACAAAATGTATACCAAAAATTTTAATATATTTAAAAAATAAAATAAAACACGTGGTTTTTGTATGTCACATGCTATTGTTGTTATTTTGTTCTGTTCATATCTACCCTGTCTAGCAGCCTTGTAAAGATAAGATTGCTTACATTTGAAAGTTATGCTAAAGTTAAATATTTCTTTAATGTTGTGGCAGAGATGTTTGCTGGTGTGGTTATGAACTGGACAAAATAGCATGAATAGTATGTGGCATGCTAAAAACATGTGAATGTTTTCATGGTTTGATGTAATGTTTGTAATATTAACATTTCAGACATTGTTTTTATAGGTAACAGGTTTACATTTCAGGCAATATGTTTTTATTTATTTTATATACTTTTTTTATTTTATTTACTATTATATGTACGAGCATCTATATTGATTTAAATTTGTAAACTGGGGCAGATCAGACCATATTTGTGTGACTTGTGACTTGCTTGACTTATAGCAGGAACTTGACTTGACTTGCTTGGTTCTCACCACAGTGACTTGGGACTTGCTTGAGACTTGAAGGCGATGACTAGAGACTTGCTTGTGGCTTGCACATGAGGGACTCTGTTTGTTTATATTGAATGATATATTATTACAGTTATTTACATTAATGAGTTGCCCAAACAGAGACGATCACAATTATTTGTGTAATTGTCAGCTGAAATGTTATCTTTATGACATCCCTACGCACTATGTGTAATGTGCTCCATGTACAGTACAGGAAAGCCAGTATAAACCTCTGAGCACAGAGCAGACTGTTCTGTAATGTATCTTGTCTATCACTGCCTGTTTGTGATTAGATACTTGACTTTTGGAAAAGAGGCTGAAACTGGCACAGCTTTGTCGGTATGACGGAGTGATGTAAGCAATTGTCTGAAGTCACTGTTATTGAAGTGCTTCAGACCTACCTCAGTGTTAGATTTCAGTCAACACCGGTTACACCGCAGGGGCTAATTAGTGACCAGAGCGCTTTGGGGACAGGCTGTAAATGATAGCCTTCTCCTCACCCTAATCACACAAAGCCCCCAAATTGTACCGCTTTTCCTGTAATTGCCCTGTTTTTCCTGACTCGGTTTTCATGTGTCGTGCCCAAACGGCCCCAGACTGAGCCGGAGCGGGAGCCAGTGTGCAGCAGTGGAGCGTCTACAGCCTTTGATTAATGCAGCCTGGCCACGTGCCAGACAGACCCACCCCCGCACCTTCATCTTTCCTCAGTCTTCTCAATCATCTCAGCCAAGCTGTGGCAGGACGCACTCCTGTCTGGCCTTACACGGCTTTACAAACTGCATCGGCTCCCTGCTGCCCAGGGGTTACCTTTTGGCTTCTCTGAAACCACACGCTGAGCTGTTCGTAATGTGTTAACAGGGAGAAATGCACAAATTAATTAACCACGTTGTTGAAAGATGTTATTGTTTATTTTTTCCATAAGCTGAAGCCTGCCAGGGCCACTACTCTTCCAAGAAAAAGGTGTGCATGTAAAAGGCACAATTATACACATTGCTGAATTAATTTGTAGGTGTTCTTTTCTCCCTGTAATTCAGCAGGTCAAGCCTACTAACATACCAACTTCACCCTCAAAGCTGCAGACATTATGAAACCAATACTGTCTGAAGATAAAATATGCCATTTTTGAAAGACTCAATTTGTACTTTAACTAAGCAGATCAAACCTGCTCATATCACAAAATAGTTTAAATCCACTGGTGATGTACCAAGGGCATCAAGAGCCAGCACTCTACCCTGATATGTGTAGAAATGGTCATTTCTATAAGAATTGTAATTCATTTCATTAATCACAATTATATAAACTGACTACAGTGTTATTGCAGCAGTGAGCAATGTTTGTTTATTTGGGCTCAAACTCTCTCTGCTCAGTTTACCATGACTAAGTATCGACAGACAGAATGTAAAACAGCTGATTAGCTAATTTGGCCAATGTAGGCTTGTACTTTACAGGTTACCCAAACTAGACAAAATTTGAGACAAATTTTTAATCACAATTACTGATTTATGTGCGTTTTTCAATTACTTAAACTGATGCCAATATTTAGAGTGTAAGGCAGTCGGTGGCCAAGTTATAATGCCAGTATTGTGGCCTCAATATATTTTTCTTTTTTGCTTATAAATATAAAAATTGCAATATTTTTAACTTCAGATGAAATAATAGGGTTTATCAGTCATGTCATCGCCTGTAGTGAAAGTGAAATTGACACTCACATTGTGGCAGCTGTCTAACATTGTTCAACAGCTGCCACACTGATAAGACTGCCTGCAGATGTACCTGTAAATGTGTTTTTTTTTTTTTTACTGGCCAGTTTTAAAAAATATTTGGCTTATGCAGATTATCCAGATTAACTGCGGCTCTGCGTGCAGTTTTGGTCCCATGCCGTTTTTACCGTCCAAAAGCAGTGTTATGCTATATTAAAAGGAGACGAGTTGAGCACTAGGACCCAGCAAAAATCCAAGCCGCTCAATCTGAATCCATTTCACTTTAGATCAAAGCTCTTTCTTGCTAACGTGTGATTGGCTGTCTCCGCTGTCACTCCATCAAACATGTCTGGACTTATAAACCAGTGTTTTGCAATTTGGCCCACAGTCGTATTCACCTGCCACTGTAAGTTGCTAACATGTTGAGCGTTAGTTCTGCCTGTGTCACGTCAGCTGGACAGTTTTTAATATCGGAGGTTTCATAGTAAAATCCATTAACATTAAAACATTAACATCTGAATCTGTGTGGGTGTGTCTACCAGTCTGCGATAAGCCATCCATTTACATACCTCCAAGTTTAACTATCAAAATAATTCAGAATTTCTGCTTGTTTTTAGTCAAAAATGAGGTATAATTATGTGTAAATGAGGTTTATTGACCATACAGTCCAAACATATGTGTATCTATATACACATGACCTTTACATTTCCTCCAAGCCATCAAAGACACAAGGCCAAAGGCATCTTTTCACCAGCTCTTCACCTAACAATGTGGCCAGGCATCATAGCATTGGCTAGTTCTGATGTTCTGAATGCACTGCTTGCTCTAATGTGCTGGCTTGTGGGAGGGAGCAGCTGTGGCAGAGTGCCTCTCTGTGGGAAGCTCTCTCTGTCTCTCTCTCCCAGGCCGGCCCGTGTGGAAAGGAGCCCGTCGAGGCCCCGGCGCGCTCTCTGGAGCCAGCGCATGTGGCTTTCATTCTTGACTCGTCTCCAGCGCCCGCTGTTTCTCCCTGTGGTCAGGCCCCGCTCTGAGAAGCAGCTAAGCGCTGCTCTACATCTTCCCCTGCACCCTCCTCTACTCAGCCAGTCTGTTGCAGGGGCGCACACCATACACAGCTCCAAAGTACTGCAACGGGCCAGAGCAGGACCTGAAGACACCTCCCATACTTCTTCGATCCTAGGGCTTCTTTTTTTTTCTAGTCTAACTCGACTGTTTGCTCTCTCCATAGCCAATGAGGAAGGAACCAGAAGTTGTAACTGTGACGTTGAAGAAGCACAATGGCATGGGCCTCAGCATTGTGGCAGCCAAGGTAAGAGCACCTCCTTATTATTGATTGTTAGGGTGGGAGAATGTGGGCTAACTGCTCACTGGAGCTGCGGCAGGGATGAGAATTTCAGAAATTTCACAGCCAACAACACGTTGCATAATCTCTGCTTTGGTGGTCAGTCTTGTACTAGTCAAGAACATTCTGCAATGAGGACATGCTGATATGTACTTGGGAGTGCCTGCACAGTTGTTTCCCACATCTTAGCTACTAATTTGTGATTGTTTTAATGGTTTTAAGGTAGTGCTGTGACAAGTTTAATATAGTGTTGTGCTTTAGAATGAGGAAGGTGTTGGTGTCCATCTTTTGCAGAGCCTGTTGTGCTTCAGTGTTGTTCTTTCATCAGTGTACATCCTGCAGATATCTGGATATATTTGGAGCAGTACATGTTTTGTTTACGTCTGTCACTGATACCACTGTTTGAATGGCAGATATTCAAATTGGAATTCAAAACGGAGCTGTAAACAAATCAGACTCCTCCGGTTGTGCATTTCCCTATTACTGGGGTTCTTTTTGGGAGGTGTTCTGTTAAGTTTGAGAAAAACGTTGCACAGAAAGTGATGCGACACAGCTGTTTCAACACTCATAAAGTAAAAACTTGTCCGAGGTTCTTGGAAACAATGCTACGGAAGAACTTCTGGTACATCTTCAAAAATTAGAATGTGGTAAAAAAAAAAGTTCAAGAATGTACTAGATTCTAGTCAAAAATTATCATGAAAGGTAAACACTTTATATTCAGTACACATAGTGACATGCAGTGTTGGG
>BRDA01000956.1:2633-39257 GCA_036984385.1 Crenuchus spilurus | reverse complement strand
TCCGCTCGGATTACTGTTAGTATATCAATATATAGTAACGCACCGCTTTTAATGACCAGTAACATCAACGGCGTTATAACGACAGGAAAAGTCATTAATTATTTTATCCCGTTACTGACAAAATGACGTCGTTACGTAACGCTGTTATTTTTAACGCTGTTATTCCCAACACTGGTGACACATTTCAAGCCTTTTCGCTTTAATGTTGATACTGTATGAATAATACTTTTCTGAATTACCACATAAAATGTTCTAATTTGACATTTCTGATTTTCATAAGCCGAAAGCCAGACTGATCAACATTCAAACAGAAGCCTGAAATGTCACTTTACCTGTAATTTCCCTGTTTGAGTTAGATTATAAACACAAATGTACTTTCTCACAATATTCTCATTTTTTGATTTGATGCTGTACTTTTGATTTGGTTCTCTTAAGAAGTTAATGCATAGTTCTTGAACAAAACCTTTTATGTAAACGATTGTTTACACTTAATGTAAAATACGGTTCTGTACCAGTTGAAGCCTGTACTTTTTAGTCATTTGAGATCCAGGATAAAATACAAAACATATTTTAGATTCTGCTCATAGATCCAAGCTCTGGCTGACTGAGTCATAAACACATGTTCTTCATACACAGCTATTGTGGCAGCCGACTGGGCTCCGTCAGAGCTGTTTATTATCGTCTTTAGACTGCAAGTGTGCAGGAGCGGTTCTCCTCCCCCAGCTGTGTTGGGCAGCCTCGGGGAGAGAGTGCAGGCTTCTGTGGTTTGAGCATGGAGAGGCCCCGCAAGTGCTGTTCATTCTCCAAGAAAAAAGCCTGTTAACTTTCAGAAATTAGGGGGAAGCCCACCCCCCTCTTTTTATAACTTTAGTTACCAGTTTATTTGTGTGTGTGAGCGTGCACATGCAAAAAGAAGGTGGCACAGAGAGCGAGAGAGGTGGAGAAGGGAGGGAGAAGGGGAGGAAGGTGGTGGTGGTGGTGGGGAGGGCTAAGGCAGCTGAAGTGAGTGAAGAGGAGGATCCAGTGAGTGGAGAGAAATGATAGGTTTTTGCCCTGATGTATGTGGAGCACACAGCTGGGAGCGACTCTGAAAGTTCACTCAAACTGTGGCCGAGCCACAAGGGCTTCTAGCGTCCGGAGCAGTTACGCAACAGTCTGGATATGGTATTTCCTTCTCTGGGTGCTACTCTTACCAGATGGTGTTGTAGTATGTAGCACCAAGGCTTCTGCTGCTCAATCCACACCAGGACAAGTTCTCCCGTTTTGATTTGACTTCACCTGGAAACGTCTGGGCTGCTCTTGGACCAGCCGCACTGCACCGAAACACCTTTTCACAGCTTTAGCTCTTCCAGGAAAGCCATGTGGTTCTCTGTGGTCGGCAGGAAAGACCAGTCGGTGAGGCACCGTTTAGTTTGGCGCGTGTGTGTGTTTGAGTGTAATGTATAAGGAAACACTGGCAGATGTTTGGGTGCTGGTGGGCTGGGGGGGGAAATAGGAGTACAGATGCCTATTCATTCCATGTGTCTGGCTCAGGTTTACTTCACAATTACAATATTTGGCCATTTTTCCTTTCCAGGTGGCTGTTACATTAATGCTCAAGGTTTCAGCTTCTGAATGTTCTTCTAAACAGTTGAGCTTCTTTGTTTTAACTGTAGTTTGACTTTGTGAAAGTTTGTGTGTGCTTTCTCAGGGCCAGAGTTCTTGGGCAGGCTGAGTGTGCACGTTTGTGTTTATCTAACAGTCAGGGACTCGGGATTAATGAGTGTTTTTTGGGACAGTCTCCATGTGATTCTTCTTGTGGTCTGCCTTGTAATGCCAGGAAGGTGTGTGTGTGTGTGTTACCATTATTCATTTAAACGTAATGATCAAGTTCTATAATATTCAGCGTTTCTTCTGAATTCACTATGTTGTGACTCATTGTTATAAAGATTTGATTGCATTCACTGACACCTCATCACCAAGCATTGGGTGGAACACCTTCATTCAAGAGTGCCACTGCTCCAAAGCTCAGTACTGTCGGCTTTATACCAGTCTAGCCCTGGCATGGTGCTAATAGTTTTATGTGTATCTGCTCCAGAGAGTCATATTCTATTAGCAGAGCTTCTCTACAGGGACTAGACAAGCTGTGTGTATATTTGTACATCTGTGTCAGCAGTGAGTGCAACTTAATGTAGATGACTGCCTTCATTAGAAGGGCTGTCCACAAACATTTGGACATATAATTGAATGATATTAAGTGATATTGTATAAATACGTGGGAACAGTGTGTAGACCCTGAGGATCCAGAGCTAAGCTGCAGGTGTTTGAGAGTGAGATAATAGCTCCAGCAGGACAATGTTGAACAACAGGCACAACAGCAGAGGGAAATCCTGAGACCTCGCACTCCTCTGTGTGGTCTCGTCCCATGTTTTACAAATTCTTACTCAAATATCTTTTTCCCCATCCCGCTACCTTATCGCTATATCCATTCATTTGCCGCTCCCAGGCCAGGGCAACTTTTAGTTTTGCTTGTTTGTTTGTCCAGAGTAGAGCACAATAGCGCTGTGACTTCCCTCTCTGTAGGCTTCTTGATCTCCTGTCCCTTTCTGTGTACTGCACTAACAATGGGAGGATATGGCTTCATAGCACAGGCCCAGGCTTCCTGAACACTGTGAGGAGGAGGAGGAGGAGGAGGAGAGGACTGCTCAAAGTCCAGAGGGCCCTACGCTGATGTTATTGTGTCTCCTGGCCTTATGGTGTTGTTGATGAGCAGAATTACTGGACTATAATTGTCAGACTTCTCCAGATGCTTGCTGCACATAGTTTCACGGTGATGCACCTAATAGGATGTTTATTTTAGCTCCGGGATTGTCAAGGAAACACAAGCTAACATGCATCTGGGATTAGCATAGCGTTGTCCATCTTCTCATTTGCTCTCCAGTTCTGCAACAAAGCTGTCTCTCAATAAGGAACTGGAGATTTGTCTCTCCGCAATTGGATGATGGGCACTTTTTTTTTTTTTTTTTTTGCCATTTTGCACTTTTTGCTGTTGGCTGAAGATGGGATCTTTTGACAGCTGTGAGTGCAGCACCTCAGAGGAGCCAGTTCACTTCAGTTCCCCAGCAGAATCAAACCTGACAGCCCCTTCAATTGTCCAAATAGAGTAGTTTCAAACTGTCAGCTTGCGTTTGTCAACACAGTCATGTGTTTGACATTGTGTTTGTTCCATATTTGACTCTGCATACCAGGGGAAAAAGGGCTCCGGGGAAATGTAGTAAAAGCTAAACGTTCTGCTGTGCTGAGATTACAGAGCATTATTAGTGCTTTATTAGTGCTATAATTGCTGTATGTGAATTACACAAATTTAGCCAATTGACTCCAGAAAATTGTGGAAAGCTTGATTTATATTTATAATTTCATTGTATTTCATTTTTATTGGAGCAGAGTAATGTCATGTATAAGTGGCAGAAGATGAAAAGATGCTCTGAGAGCAGGATGTCAGTGAAGTTGTGAAAACTGAAAATAGTGGGGTGGGGTGGGCTGGGGCGGAGGGGTTGTTCACCCATGGCACCAGATAGGCTAGGACCGCCCCTGGGTGACACGTTAAGTCTTTTCAAATGGATTTGCTCTGTGTGGACCGTATCAAAACTTTTCATTACTCAAATGTGGTACTCAATTCTATACTCCGTTTTCAGACTTTTAAACTTTTTTTTTTTTTTTAAATGGGTTTCAGATTCAGTTTCAAAAAGAACAGAAAAGCTTTAAGCTGTAAATTTAGAATTGCGTTATAATTTTTTTTTTTTTTTTTTTTTTGGATAACCCTAATTACTTATGTGGCTTCTGATAAGATTAAGTAGGAACATAAAAAATTCCAGCCCTGGAAAAAATAAGTTTTTAAAAATATTTTAATGAAATTATGATTTACAACAGTGATGCTCCTTTCCTCTTCTTGTCAGTGCACATGCATTCAATAATTTGAGAAGAACAGTAAAAGGGCGATTTGTAACCATTTTGTGGTTTCTAGGACTGAGATTAGACGTACACTTTGTAGTTTAATTCACATCACGTTTCATTAAGGGGTGTGACACCCAAAGTTCTGTCATGTTTTATTCAACATTTGTAATTACAACATCCTGCTTAGTCTGCAGAATACAACAAAACAACAAAAAGTGGAAAGTGCCTGCTAGCACATCTACTAGTACAGCTCCTAAAATTAGAAAATTGCGAAAAAGTTCATGTGTGTTCCTAGTTTAATTAAGATGTTTATATTATTTTAATTAAAGTAGTGTTGTATTATATATTCATTGTGGGTTTTTAGTAAAAGTATTTTTAGTTTTTTACTAAACCTTTCATTTTTATTTTAAAGGTGATACCTGTTTGAATAATAATTTACTCAAACTTAATATTAAAACAAAAAATGCTTGAAATGTGTCAACATGTAAATATTGGTTTTCAGTATGTTATGAATTTCATTTCCAGGCAAAAAATGTTTGTGCTTTTTCATTACTAATAGACAGCAGTTTAGCACCAAACTATCATTGACCTCATAAGTTCTGTCCACTAAAACTGAACAAATTCCAAACATGTCTTGGCTGACTGACTACATTGATATGTCCCTGTGGCTTATCTCAGGTATGAAGTCTTGTTATACATTGTAACAGGCGTTTTTAACAGTCACATGCACAGCTGTCCCCACCCAACAGTCAGTGGAGTATGTAGACAGCCACTGTTTAGTCTCTTAACCCAAGCTAGCAGTCCAGTCTCTAGATCATTAAAGCCTCTTAGATGTGATGAATGCGCCTGACTGCAAGCAGCTCATTACTGAAAGCCTCTTGTTCTAGTGATGACGTTTTGCACCCAGCTTCAGAGGGGGGGGGGGGCCTAACAGCGGTCTGTCTGTCCACACTTCGTGATCTAGTCGTAGCTGAAACACTCCTTCAACAGATTCTGAGGCAGGCTGCTATTAGGGTTACTGGATTTCTGTCAAAGAACTGTATCAAAGAATGTTCTTCTTGCTGTAAGTGTATTTCAGCAGAACGTGCCTGGACATTGTCTATGGATGGATGTATTCAGTGACCTCTCACTGGGGCCCCTTACACCACTGCTCATACACATTGCTACAGCTTTCCTGAGCTGTTAACAAATTGCAGGCACAGGCAGTTTAACTGTCTCGGTTGAACACTATAGATCCCTAAGGAGCACACGCTTCATTCTCCATTCTCCACACCACTATAAATCTCCAACAGGAAGCCACAGCTTTCAGGATATGAGAGCTGTGGTCCTCTAGTCCGCTCCATCAGGTTTTGAATGTTAAAATTGCTGGTGATTGAGTATAATATTCAATAAAGAACATACCTTAAAACAGTACCAGAAAGGATCTGCTTTTGGAGCCCATTTCTGTCCATCTTCAGTCTTCAGCTGTCGAGTTTTAATGAAACTGCCCACTGCAGCTTCAGCTTTCATGTACTGGCTGACTGAAGTGGAACCTGACTTGGTCTTCTTCAGTAGCCTTATGTATATTAGATTCTGAGATGCTTTTCTGGCTCAGCAGTCTGGCCATTTTTTGTTGACCTCTCTCATCATGGGAAGGTGTTTCCAAAGGCAGAATTACTGCTCACTTGATATTTTTTCTCTATTGAATATTTCTTAGGAAACTCCAGAGGCTGTTGTGTGTGAAAATCTCAGGAGATTTTTAGAAATACGCCAACCAGCCCACCTGGCACTAACAATCATACTACACTTAGTCACTGAGATCACAAACAAGTTCCCCATTCTGATGATTTGTGTGAATGTTATGTGAAACTGCTGACCCATATCTGCAAGATTTTATGCATTTCCCTGCTGCCACTTAACTGATTTAAGTAATTGTAAAAATGAGTAGTCATACAAATGTTCTTAACCCTAGAACACTAATGTTAAAATTAGTAACACCATCACTAACATTGGGTATATTTGACCCGGTATAAAATTCCAGATAAAATATAGTTTTCATAAATTTATTTTAAAAGTACAACACTGTATGACAAGTTTTGGAACCATTCTTTAATTTGACAACGTCACATAAAATAAAAAAGGTACCATCGATGACCCTATAAAAAAGCAGAAAAAATATTGGAAAATCAGGTAAACCTTAACAGGTAATGTCCTAACAAAAACAATAATGCTGCTGAACTTGGTCTTTGGTCCACCCATTCCTGGGACATGTGAGCCCTGTATGGTAAAGGCACAGTCTTCCTGCAGGGTAAATTCCACCCATAAAATATGTATATCACGAATGTCTGGTGAAAATCACCCGAACGCATGCCTCTTGGGAAAAAAAACATAGATGGGAGGAGGGAATCAACTGTACCATTAATGACATCAATGAGCGCCCTGAAGCTACCCAAAGTCCCATGCAACTTGGACAGCAGCAACACAATGAAAATCACATGACAAAAATTGTTTGGGTGAAAATCACCCGCCGTTAGCGTTCTATTGTTAATGAAGTGCTTGTATAATGAGTTTATATTCAGTGTGTTTAAAAATCACCAAAATAGCCTAGTTGAATTACATCATGGTGGAATTTGAGATTTTAGGGTGCATTGACTGATTTCCTAAACAATCATAATGCAGTCTTTGTGAAGTCAGTCTGTGGCTGCTTGCGTAAAACATCTTAAGTGAAGTTTTGCGTTTACCTTAGGTGAGCTCTGAAAATGTGTGTAACCATCCACAAATCATTTAAACTGAACATTCAACTCTACTTTTTGGCAGTTCAGTCTTTCCTGGTTGTGTAGTTAAGAAGCATTTAACTTGAGACATGTTCTTAAGATGTTTATGCAGGTGTTCATTGGGCTTAGAAAGATAATAGGTTAGAAGAGAGCAGTGAAGGCACATACTGATTGAATGAACAGGAGCTAACGTTGGCTTCCAGTTCCAGCTTCCTGTATTTGCAGACGCAGGTTGCAGAGCTTTTCCGCAGACAGGAAGCATCAGGGTGGGGCCGCTGTGGTTCTGGATTCAGTTTAATTATTGGATATAGTGTTAAGATTGTGCTGTTTGGAGTGGGTGGGTGGGTGTGTTAGTGCGTATTTGAAAGCTGAAGATATTTTTTCCAGGCGTCGGCGTCGAGTCTGATGTCGGGGCGTAGCAGTTAGGTGTGATATGTGCTCCAGCCCTGAGATGTTTGTGTTGCTTATGACTAATGAGCAGACACTTCACTGAGCGCTCCAATTCCGGCAGCTGAACACTGAACTCAACCATATGGTTATGTAGCCAGTCTTCAATTAAAACGGGCCCTGACTCCCTGTCCACTCTGTGTGCTGACCAGCTCTGCTGACCTCTTGAAACATTTGTGTGCTTGCTTAAATTAGCCCTCAAGGGCTGCCAGTAATGCTAATAAATTGTCTTAGAGCTTAAAACCTCACTCTAGTGCGCTATTTGGTTATCCCCTTTTGTTGTTTAAAGACTGTTTATTGGAGTATCTGTGTTTGTATACACACACTCCGACTTGCCACAGCGTGCATTAGCTGTGCGCTCTGTAATTGTGTTCTTTGTGCTGCACATTTACAGCTTCTGTCACTCTGTCAGTAGTAATACATTTGGTGCAGTTTTGCTTTATCTCATATAATGACTGCTCTACATATATAATATATAATTTTATGTCATAATGTGGATCAGTTTGGCTTATCGCTCATGACAGTCAGAAATCCATTTCCTCAAATCATTAGAATATTCCATAAGATCAAGCAGAAAAGGATGTGTAATACAGAAATGTCCAGCTTCTGACATGTTCATTTGCTCAATTCTTGGTTAGGGCTCCTTTACCACAAATGACTACATCAGTGTGATATGGCATGGAAGCAATTAGCTTGTGGCACTTCGGAGATGTTTGTGAAGCCCAGTTTGCTTTGATAGTGGCCTTTCACCTTGCCTGGTCAAGTGTTTCTCGTCTCTCACTTGATGAAACCTCAGGTCAGGAGTTGACTGGCCAATCAAGCACAGTAATATCATGGTAATCAAATCATCTGTAGTAGTTTTGGCATTGTAGGCAGGTGCTTATTCCTGCTTGAAATTTAACTCTCCATAAAACCTGTCAAAAGGTGGACTACAGTCTGTAATTGTAGAACTACAAAGTGCACCTGTATGTTCAGTGGAGCACATAAAATGCGCATTGAGTGTAGATACAAGGAGGTTGTTTAAATATGGCTGATCAGTGTATAAGAGGAGGATATGGACTTAGTTTGTAGTCATTTAAGTGATAACTGCATTCCACCTAACCCTGCGGTGTGGAGGCTGCCTAGTGAACTCTCAATGATCTGTTTACATAATCTGTCTGTCAATTAACAAAAGAAGAATTTGAAAGATCAAGCCAAAAGCATGTTCTACTTGAGTGTGTTTAACTACATAAATATTCATATGTTTCACTCTGTGTTGTTAGCCTCCCCTGTTCTCCCATTTTCTGTTCTAGCTGCTTTATATATTCTGTTTGGTGTGGCTAAAGAGAGGCACAAGCAGGTCTGAGCCAAGCACTGCTGCTTTTTGGACGTAAACTGAGATATAAGATGGCTTTTCAAAAAGTAGATTGATTTGAAGATTTTATAAGTCTTAATGGGGTGCAGACTTCATTAAAGGCATCTCCATTCAAGCCTGGTGGTCTCCTGCTGAGATTTGTAGCTCAGATATAAAGCTGTCTGCCAAAGATGTGTGAGGCTGGTTCCAAATCAAGCTATAATGTTCATACTTGATCCTCTTGGTAAGCAGCAGTGAACCCCCTCTTCTAACCCTCACCTTTGTAAAACAGAAGCAGCTTTCTTGTTAACATGCATCTGACTTTTATTCGCGGTTTTAATAGACCTTCCTCTTGTTTTGTAGGCTCTTTGTAAAAGGCTGAGGCTTTGCCAGTCTGTATGAGAATGTTGTGGAGGGCTTGCCTGAAGGAGCCAGGCCTTCTGAGTTATCGTGAGACTGATGCCTGCCAAAATCCCTCTGAGCTAGTCTGCATTTCTCACGCTGTAGCTTTTCTCCTTAATGTGGAGAAACATGTTCATGCTCATATATTTCAGGTTGTACACCTGCCAGCGTGTGTGTCGCTCTTCTGCAGAGCAGGTGTCAACCTGAAAGCTAAATAAGGGAATTGTTTGGCTAAATTAATTTGATTTTACTTCAAATTGAAATAACATCACTGTTCAAGTTGATTTCTTTAGTTTTGAGGCTAAATTAAATACTATGCTGTATGATTTAGATGTTCAAATGCACACACACAGCTTGTCTAGTCCTTGTAGAGAAGTACTGCCAATAGTCTTGGACTAAACATGAACCTATTGCACCATGCCTAATGCCAGAGGTGGGCTAGAGGGGTATAAAGCTCCCCAGTATTGAACTGTCTAGTAGTAAAACCCTTTGGAATGATGGTGCTCCATCCAGTACTTGAGGATGTAGTGGGCTGGTGATCATCCATCATCTCAGTGAATGAATGAATGAATGATTGTTACACTTATATAGCGCCTTTCCCAAACCCAACGATGCTTTACAATCAACACACTCCATTTACACACTTAGAACTCAACCACACACACCGGCGAAAAGCAGCAGCCAATCGTGCACAGCGTCTCAACCAGAAGCGACCGTCCACCTGGAGGACTGCATCGAGCACTAGGGGGATCACCCAGGACAGAGTGCCAACCATATCTGGGTGTGCACACATACATACATACACACACACACATCAGGGTAATTCTAGAGTGTCCAATTCACCTGATCTCCAATTCTCTCATCACTGAATGCAATCAAATCCTCACAACAATGTTCCAAAATCTAATAGAAAGCCTTCCCTGGTAGAGAGACAAAAGAGAAACAATGACTGATGTTGAATTGTTGAGTAATCTCAAATAGAATTGCGGACAATGTTTTTCAGTCTGTGGAAGGTGGACCTCTCTCACGGCTCATAGTGAAACATCTTTGGGGCCGTGGTGGTTTGGTCCCTCCAGTAAAATGTTGTGTTGTTTGGGATGTCCCTATAACACTATGGTGGAGCTAATGGGAAACACTGAATGCTGCTATAAAAGGACAAAAGTGTATAGTTTAAGTGACATTGTAAAGTACAGTCTTGAAGTCTGAAACTTGTCTGTACTTTTGTCTATTTTCTCGTCCAGTTCCTTGCTGGAGGCAGGTCTCTCTCTTTTCCTGTCTGACTGTTCAGTGGAGGCTCAGATTCCTGCCTGTTGTATGGCTGTAGGCCTCTGTGTTGTGTGTAACAGGATGCAGGGGATTTCTGGTTGTCTTTGCTGAAATTTGGAACCTGTGTTAGTGTCATTGTGTCCTCAGACTCCTTAGAGGGTGCTGCTCCACTGGGGCTTTCCCCCCCCCCCCTTTATTTCGCACATACCCCCTTGTGAGGAGGAGCAAGTTATGTCTGTGTACACGTCATTAATGCTATTTGATTTGGTGTAGTAGAGAGTCCGCTGTGCAGAGAACGTTGTGTTGGTAGGTTCTGTTACTTGGCTTAACTGTTCTAATGTGCATGTTGCTAAATTTGTTTGTGTGACAGTCTTAGATCCTCAGAGGAACATTTATCTTTTAAAAGCTGGTTCATTTCTACTGATTGTTATTACGGAGCTTAAATGGTGCTGGACAACAGGGATTGTGTTCAGTTATGTTTGTGTGTGGTTTTTCCATTCTTGATTTAATTCTGTCATTTCTAGACCAGTTTGGCTCTCAGAAACCTTTTAGCCTTTTAAATGCACTGCAGTAAATTTCTTGTGGCCACATTTGCTCAGATGCCCAGCAACGGAGCACCCATAGGCATTTGTGTGTGTGTGTGGTGTCTTTCAGGCTTTGACATTGACCCTAAACCAAATTTTCATGCATATCTTTTTATATTTGTGGTAAAGTCATGGATATTTAGACCTGTGGTATGTGTGTGGTGTTCGTGTGATGTCTGTAAGTGAAGTGTGCTGTGGTGGTGTGTATGTATTCCAGTAACAGTATGTGCTGTGGGTGGGCCATATGTAGGCATGATTATTGAGAAAAGTTATGTGCAGGTGGGTTCTGTTATGAGTTGATCCCACAGTGTGCAGCGTTACTGCTCCTTCACTACCAGTCTGACTTCACTCAATAATGACACCATTTACAACTGTTGTAGAGCAGTAGTGATCAACCAATATGGGCTTTTCAATGACCAGTGCTAATATTTAGAGTGCAGGGTAGCTGATGGCTTATATCTACTGCCAAAATTATGTTGCCTTTTTTCTATCAGTGCAAATATGAATGTAAAATATTGTTGACCAAAGGATAGTGTAGAGTGTTGAAATTGACACTAGTGGGAGCTCCTACACTGTTCTACAGCAGGCACACTGATGAGGCTGCCTGCAGATGTGCCTGTAAATGTTATTTTTGGTTTACTGACCTTGAGCTCAAAAAGTTTTTTTTTATTTATTTTATTATTATTATTATTATTTTATTTCTTTATTTTTATAAATTGGCTAATGACAAGTATCCAAAACTGTCAGTAATCAAGCTGATAATCACTCTAACTACTGAGCAGGTCTAGAATATTCTTATGTTGGTGTAATTTAGCAATCTAGTAATCCATATTATGTGATTTTAATGTTTTCATTATTAATAAGATGAAAGAAAGGATCATAATCTTATCATCCATATAATTCTTGCCTTCTGCTGATACAACCAAAGCTGAAAATAATTGTGTGTGACACCAGTACCAATATAGACATCATCCAGACCTATTCAGCTGCCTTTTCAGCTACGCCAGTTGTAGTAACTTGCTCTGTTGAGCCATGAATAGTAAATTTCTCAGTAAATTACCATCCATCCACCTGCAATAGCAGCTCCTGCATTGGGCCTTCAGGCAATAATTTGTTGACTATCCAGTCAGACTGAACCCTGTGTTCCACAAGAGCTTTTGGAGTATCTCCAGATGGAAACGGTCTTTTGTGTTTACCTGATTCTTCATGTGTTTGTGAAGAACAGCCCCCTCGTGCTCCTCCCTTTTAAAGAGAGAAGCTCAGACAGAATCTTTACCACTGTTGGTTTACAGACGTCTGTGTGTGTGGGCTGCTGATTTTTGTGTAAACCAGGTTGATCGGGAGCAGCTACAGGTGCTGGGGATCAGAGGATGATTCTCCTGATGCTGATGGAGGAATGTTTATAGTAGTGTTATGTTGGAGGTGCGTTAACAAAAGTCATATCATTGTTTTTAACTATGTGCAGTTTTGAGCCCCAAAGAAAGCACCTTGAATTATTCTATTTTAAATTTAAGAGCATTGTGAGTGTAAGTATTTTTTTTTTTCTTTGCCTAATTTCAACATTGATCACACATACAAAACTGTTAGCTGAACTGTTGGTTTGTGCTGTTTTGAGCAAAAAAAAAAGTAATTAATTATTTCTACCCATGTAGGATTTAGTGTTATCACAATACCACAATTTTAAAACTGTAGTACAATAATAAATACTAAATTGATTCTCTGGCTATAAATAAAAAAACACCATTGTCTTTAACACCAAATGTTTATTTAAAAGAACTCATTTCTAAATGTTTACAGCTTAACTTGCATGTTGTTTTTTTAAATGTAATCTTTATAATCTGTGCAGACCTCTTCAGCTGTCAACAAAATAAAGTGCTAAGATAGTGCAACATTGTTTTTATGTTTTGAAAATTAGAATTGATTGCCAATTTCCAGTATTGAACAGTTTCTATGCTTTCAATGCTTGGTACAACTACCAATGCTGACCAAGTGGTATCAGGTATCACATGCACATTATCAATTTTGGAAAATTGTTTGATTCTGATATTGTCATTGATCACCAGTAGCTATACTGAACACTTCAGCTCCAGGTTTACTTTATGGTTATGATTCCATCTTGGCTATTACATAACTGTAAGCTGTCCCAATTAGACGGTTCTCTGGAATGTGGCTCTAAAGTGTTTCATTTCTGAGAAAAAGATGCAGCTGATATCATTCTGGATATCATCTAGATATCATCTGCAATCACCTACAATCTATCACATTTAGCTGGAAACAGCTATGAGTGGTGAGATGACCCTAGTGATGTAATTGAATATAACTTAATTGAATGTTTTTACATCTATTTTTAATGTATTTCATTTGGTACATCAGTAAAACATAACACTTCACTACAGTCTACTAAGGCTGACTCAAGCATTCATTACTGAGAAGGCTCTAAAGAGGAGCCTTCAGATGCTGGTGCTCATGAAGTTCTACCTCAACTGCGGCTTTCGTTTTAAGACATCATCCCCTTGTTTTCTTATAGTGGAATAATTTAGCCTGTGTGGGGTTTGTAAGCACATATCAGCAGGTTAGAATGGATGACAGGTTTGTATTATAAATTTACTCAGTCAGTCTACTGGTGTGGTGCAGGAGTGTGGTGGTGTCCTCAGACCACAGACTCCCAAAAGAGCCAGTGACATCACGCTTGTCTGTGGTGGAGTAATGAAACGTGAATTGTGCAGCAGACAGGGTGGATTGTGTATGCATGTGTATGACTCATTGAATGACGTGTTGCTTTGACCCAGTGCTGGGAACTGGACTTCAGGCATAGTCTGTCAGTGTGATGGAGCTGCAGTGTCTCCTGCCTTTGAAGTTGAAACTGAACACCAAAGCAAATATGCTTCATCCCTTTACACATGAAGTAAAAAAGCCGTTTCCCAGTGAGCTGTGTGAACGAGGCCATCGGCTGCCGTTTTGTTTCTTTTTATTGGCTGGACTGCTGCTAGTCAGCTAGTTTTGGTAGGTAAAGGCCTAAGCAGGGGTCACCTGAGTGGAGATGAGTTGCTCTGTTGTGTTTCTGCTTGACATTTACTTACAGATGAGTATGAGTAACTAATCAAATGTGTACTTATGTAAGCCCTTTATTTTATTAGAGTATTTATTAATTAGAACATTAGAATCCGTGGCATGGCAGTGTTCCTAGGCTATTTTTCCTGTTGAAGACTAAAGACTGGTTTATTTAGCTGTAGTATGGCTACAAGAGCTTCCAAATGAAACCAAATCTTAGTCTGGTGATCTTTGTGAAAATGTAGAACGCTGTGCAAACGTTTTGTTTTTTAATGTAATATGGAACACTGCTTTTCCTGTTGCTACATTATTGATGGGAATAAAACAAAAACTAAATTATACATGCATACATACAATCTTACATACTGTACATACAGACATACTGTACATGCATACATACATATCAGACTGTTAGTCACACATCAAAAAAATTTAATATTTGCGATTCTTTATTCCTCTCAAGGTTTCTTCCTCAAGGGAGTTTTTCCTTGTCACTGTCTCCTTTGGCTTACTCGCATCGGGTTTTGCGTTTTGATTCAAATTATCTGATGCCAATTATGTAAAGCTGCTTTGTGACAACATCCATTATAAAAAGCGATATCTAAATACATTTTGATTGATTTTTGATTGTTTGAATATATAAGTTCATTGTTGTTCATAGCTGAGAAAAGTGTCATGTAGCTTATATTTGTTACACATCAAGTGACTGTTGACCAGTGTGGCTTATAGCTCATGAACATCACAAATCCACAATCTCAAATAATTAGAGCATTTCAGTTCAGGTTTGAGCAAATTCTGTTCAAATAGTATAAATACCTTTTGGCTATAACTGCCACATTCCTAATATCAGGCCCCTCCTGATCCAGAGACGATGTCAGAAATGTCTTACTTGGGCGAAGGAGAAAAATAACTGGACTCTTTTCAGATGAAAGTCAGATTTGCATTTCATTTACAGTCATCTACCAGGAGATGTTTAGAGCATTTCAGGCTTTCATTTGCCTGAGAAGTCAAAACTACTACCAAATGACTTACTGACCATGATATTACTGTGCTTTATTGGCCAGCCAACTTATGAGCTGTTAGCTGTACTAATCAACAATACAGAGGGCTAAAAATGACGGTTTACTTTTTTAAAATAAAAAATTATTTAAAAAAATGAAAATGGTCTCAATTTCAATCAATAATCAGATAATCAAAGAAAAGAAAAACTGTCAAAATTAGAATTGAGTTTTATGGTAATAGCCTTGATCCACAATTACACAAAATGCCCATCACTGCTGCATCACATCAAATAGAAGATCTGGCATCAGGCAGAGGATTCCAAGTATCCCTTCAGAGCATGTCGAAATGATGGCTGGAGGAAAAACACATGCAACTAAAGAACCACACTCATAAACAGTAAACCCCTCTAAAGCTCAATTCACAGGCACAAGATGTTACTGGCATTTGGTTCAGACAAAGCTGGGAACAGTGTATTTGGTTTAGTGCTTTGTCTTTGTCTCTTTTGGGTGTTTGATGGTGTTTGGAGTTGGATATTGGATCACATTGCCCAGCTGAGACGGTGTCTAAGAGGAAATGTGCTAATGTGAGCAGATGAAGCAACTCAAAGAGCACTTTGTTTCTAACATGAATGTGAGGATGGAAAGCCCCTTGAACATGAAGAGGACAGTCATACTACATAATGCTGTGGTGTCTGAGTGACCAGGCTGTCGGCCGATGACCCGTGGATGAGCACTGATCTCTGAACTGAGTTATTGTTTGAATAATTGTGGTCTTTGTAGGAATTGATGGTTTTTAAATCATGTAGTAGAAATGAATTGATCTTTTTCACATCTAATGTTATTGTAAATGGTTTGATGCTTCATGACTGATCCCCTGCATGCTTTGTGCTTAACTAGAGACATTTACAACATGTAAATGAATGGCATTGTGGGAAAATCATTCATTTTCCTCTTCTTAATCAGCAGTTCTCTCCTTGTTTCATTAGGGTGCTGGCCAGGAAAAGCTCGGGATTTACATCAAGTCTGTTGTCAAAGGAGGAGCTGCAGACATGGTGAGTGGTGAAAAATGCTTTTAGGACTCAAATAGAAAGAATGAGCTCATCTATACTGAGTAAGAGAGCTGTTGTGGAAGCAGAACTATTTCAGCAGTGAGACAATAATAGGTTGATTACGTCAAGTGAAAATACAGGTTAGACTGAGGTTTGTCTCTTCCCAAATCTGAATGTTTATCTTCAGGATGGGCGTTTGGCTGCTGGGGACCAGTTGCTTAGTGTGGACGGGAGGAGTCTGGTTGGACTTTCTCAGGAAAGGTAATTGAGTAACCATGAATCTGGCTTAATGGCTTTTTTTGAAAATAACTTTGAATGTGTTTTTAAGTGGATTTAAAGCTAAAGCATGTAATATCCTGCTGCTCTGAAGGGAAGAAAAATGTAACAGTCAAGGATTTCATGCAAAGCACTGTTCTGCTTCTCTGAAATCTTAATACAGTCACTTTAGCCAGACAAGAACAAAGGGCTATGAAATGCAGGGCCTTTCTATGACCCCTCTGTGGTTTGTCATAACCATCAGCAAATCTTTTTCCTGGATTAAACCTTCCCACATTCTCGTATCCATACACAGCCCTTAGGCTGCTCTCTACTGTGCTGTAAATGCTTTTTTGTACAAAGGCCAGTGTGTTTCAAAGTCAAAACAACACAGTTTGTAATAATCTGGTTTATCTGTCAGTGAACTTTATCCGTCATCAGAAGGCTGTCATTAGGATAAGTGAATGAGTTAATTCATGTATGAACTGTACAGTCATGTGATATTTATTCTTTTATAATAATTTGAACTCAAAATGTGAATTTGACATTAGTTGTTGTTTCAAATGTGGTTTTGTTGGTCGCCTTGAGGCATTTCTTAGATATGGCCAATGGTAGACCACATGTTCATCATTGCCAAACATACAGATTGCCACTATTGTGCAGTGAGGTTTTTAAAGGATTCTGTCTTGGGATTACAAACACAAACTCAAAAGCTGTTTTGTTAACTTTCATCTCTCATTTCAAAATAATGTTTTTATAGAGTGCTTTGTGCCTGTGAATTTGTTTCAGTGCAAAGACTTTTTCATTTGTTCTGCAGGGCTGCAGAGCTGATGACTCGAACAGGCTCAGTGGTGACGCTAGAAGTGGCTAAGCAAGGTGCTATTTACCACGGCCTGGCCACACTGCTCAATCAGCCATCACCCATGATGCCCCGCGGTAAGAGCTCATTTTGTGTGCTTCTCGCATACTAATGCAGCTTCAAAAATGAGAACCTTGTGAAAAAGTTTATCCATCCATCCATCATCACCCCTGCTTAATCTTTATCAGGGTCGCAGTTAGTCCCCTACCCTCTCACTGGGCGGAGGGCATTGCACTATTCAACTAAGCCCAGGACAAGGCGCCAGTCCATCGCTGGGTGCGCGCGCACACACACACAATTTAGAGAACCCAATCCATCTGACTTGCATGCTTTTGGACTGTCCACACAGACACAGGGAGAACATAGAAACTCTGTTCAGATGGGGACTCGAACCCAAGACCTCAGTGCTGAGAGGCGAACATGCTAACCACTAAGCCACCGTGCCACATGAAAAACGTCATTGTTGTTGTTAATTAAGTACAAAAAAGCAGTCTTATCTTTCAAAACAACCACTTCAAAATATTCATGTAAGGGCAGGAACAGTACCAACTTTCAGACCATCATGATTTTAAATGAGTTTCTTTTTTCCTCTTAATTTCATAATACATCAATTTCAGCAAATCTGTATTTTCTGAAACTTCCTCAGGCTTAGTGATTAAATACAACTCAAAGTCACATTACAGTCATGAAGCACTGGTAAGAGAAAATAACTGGTGGTTTGAAGACTAAACATTTATTGCCAAAACAGCACAACCTGATACTACTGGCCTGTACGGGGATCAAACCCACGACCTTAGGCGTTATTAGCACCACGCTCTAATCAACTGAGCTAGCCGGTCAAGTTGTTGAGTGTCATTGAAATAGATTATCCATATGTATGCTCTCCTCTGGTCTCCACAGCATCAGACCGGGGCCGTGGGGATAAGGGGAAAACCAGACCGAAGAGCGAGGGCTTTGAGCTCTACAACAACTCTGTTCAGAATGGATCTCCTGAAAGTCCTCAGGGAACCTGGGACACTTATCCTGAACCAAAGAGGGAGGAGAGGCTGCTGAAGAACCGAGCAGACCATCGCTCCAGTCCTAATGTGGCCAGTGAGTTTCTATAGGCGTACACTTCTGCATGTGACCTCCAGTTTATGAGGATTTGATATACTAAGACAAATGTTTTCTTGTCACTTGTAGATCAAGCTCAGAGTCCAGGGGCAAAGCCTGTCTACCCAGGAGCACCAGGAAAAATCACCTCCGTCTCCACAGGCAACCTCTGCCCTGATGTGAGTCCATTTCCAGCAGAAACAAAGCTGGAATAATGTTGTTACAGATGTACACATAGTATGTTTTCACGACTTGTGCTTGTGTTATTTCTGTTTTTAATCAAGTCATCACAGAGCTTTGAACATCTTAACATGTGCACATGTGTTTGTCTCTGAAGGCGCATTATTCTTGGGTGAATATAAAGTAATTGAATCCAGTGTTATCTGCTTGCTGTTTTCACTCTGCAATTAATTCTAATCATGCTGCTAACCACTGTTTCTGATTAGCTAATCAATTCCGGCTCTTTGCTCCTCCACAAGTTCCGTACACACTAGCACACACCCCATCAACAAACGCTGGTTTCTGTGACCACAGAGGCAGCCTGACTGACGCAGCCATTAGTAACACTCTAACTGAAACACTATGAGAATTTTCTTTTCTGTTTATGAGCTTCTCTCAGTGGCTCCAAATAGAGTTCTCAAGTCTGGAGCTGCATCATGAAAGCATGACTTGTCATCAGCTGCTAATCTCCTGTTTTGCTCAATAGGAGGAGCCTTCTCCACCCCGTCCAGAAGCGTACCCAATCCCCACCCAGACATATCCTAGGGAGTACTTCACCTTCCCAGCTTCTAAATCTCAGGACAGGATGGGCCCTGCCCCTGGTCCCGGCCAGCCCTGGCAGAGCAACGAGCCAGAGCCACTTCCTCCTATGGACGACCATCATCACAACAGCATTGCTATGCAGGTTAGGTTTATTCTTCTGCAAAGATGCAGATATTTGTGAGTGTTAGGATGCAATAGATCCACACACAGGAATATTTTTGAGAGATAATTTTATCTAATGTAATGTTGGGCAATGTCATGATGTCATGATATCACCACTGGTGTCACAAGCCCTTAAAGAACAACGACCAACTGCATATTTCATTACAAAGACAGTATCACCAGTGCTTTTGTTGCTGATGAATGTATTCTGTGTGTTTGCTAACCTATATGTGTGTGTTTTGTGCCAGCGGGTGGCACGATCTCAGGAGGAGCTGTGCGACATGCCAGTTGGTTACCCGGCTGACCGCTTGCCCGACCGTCTACGGCAAGAGGACATGCGGCTCCTGCAGCAGCAACGCGAAGCTGAATACCAGCGAGAGCGGGTGGCTGGAGACATCTGGAACCATCAAGTGTCCTCCTCCGTGGAGTCCAGCACCTCCAGCCAGGAGCACCTAAACTATTCTTCTGCCTCCTCTGCTGCCAAAGCCCAGAGCAACCACAAGAGTGGCCCAGGACGCTGGAAGACCCCCATAGCCCCTCACTCAGGCCCTGTGGGGGTGTCCCAGCCCTCCCGCACAGACCTTCCCCCTCCGCCCCCTCCCCCACCCCCAGCACACTATGACTACGAGCCACAGGTTGATCTTCCCCTGCCGCCCCCACCCATGTCCCAGCAACAGCATCAGGCTGCGGCGGATCGCAAAAAGCGAGAGGAGCAGCAGCGCTGGTATGAGAAAGAGAAAGCAAGACTAGAGGAAGAGAGGGACAGGAAGAGAAGGGAGCAAGAGAGGAAGCTCTCGCAGATCCGCAACCCTGTGGTCCCGCCTCCTGCCCTTCACAACAACCAACACGGCCCTACCCTGCCTCCTGCACCTCAGCACCAGCAGATGCCCCCACCACAGCCTCCTGTTTCCATGCAACTGCCTCAGCCCTACATGCCCCCGACCCAACCTCCTCAGAGCCAGTCCCAGCCTCCTCGACCAGAGAAGCTCTCCACCCTGCCTCGCGCACCCCCTCCTCCACCCCAGGACACGGTGATCCGGGACCTGCAGCCTCAGCAGCAGCCTCGCACCATTGAGCGCCGTGACCTGCAGTACATCACCATCAGCAAGGAGGAGCTATCGGCTGGAGACAGCCTGTCCCCGGATCCATGGAAGAGAGACGCCCGCGAGAAGCTGGAGAAGCAGCAGCAGATGCACATTGTGGACCTGCTGGACAAGGAGATTCAGGAGCTGCAGTCCAAGCCAGAGCGCACAGCTGAGGAGAGCGATCGCCTGCGTAAACTCATGCTGGAATGGCAATTCCAAAAGAGGCTACAAGAGTCCAAGCAGAGTGAGGAGGATGAGGAAGAGGAGGATGATGAGGATGTGGACACCATGCTGATCATGCAGAGGCTGGAGGCGGAGAAGAGAGCACGGGTGAGCTGCAGTAGAGTAGCGATGCACAGCTAGTCAGCTAGTGTTGGCTTATTAATAGCTAGCTGTCCATCGCTAGCTTGTCTTGCTAACAGCAGGACAGTCAGCTCAGCAATGTGTAACACCTTAAATGTTTTACATGCGCAGATGTCTAATCGAGAGATGTAATATGTCATACGTTTATCAGCTGGTTCATATCGACACTTGCAATCAGAAATATTCAACCCCCCTCACCTTAAAAGGCATTATGGTGATGCGTATTGAATTGAATGAGGTACAACATTGAGTCTCAGTAAAGAAAGAAGTATGTATTGATACATATGTTATCAAAATGGCTTGTGGTTGACCATTTTGAGCTTAAATGAAATGCATATTCAACTCCCTAAAGGCAGAGCATCTTTTACTCTTGATAACTTGTAATAAGTGATGTGGGTAAGTGCAGACAAGCTTTTTCACCTCTCTTGTGGAGTCTGCCAAATTCATATGCGCTGAAACTTTTTAAAATTCCACCAAATCCTTTCTATGGGCTTTAAATCTGGAAATTGTGAAGGCCACTGTGGACCGTTACAGGACTGACTCTCTAACCAGACTTTGGTTGACGTGGCAGCGTCATCATCAAGGTTCCGTTTCACCGAAGAAGCCCTAACATTCCTCTTCAGAGCGGTTTGGTATGTCAGTCAATCCATGTGACCAGATCACCAGTTCCTGCAGCACTAAAAACATCATAACTGACCCACATCCATGCTCCACCATGGGGACAGTATTCTTCTGGTCACAAATCTCACCTTTCCTGCACCAGACAAGCCGCAGACCCTTACATCCAGTTATGTTTAGTCAATGTTTAGTCCATTTAAGTGGACCAGAACTCTTTAGACCTCCATAAAGTACGTCTGGCATATTCCAGTCCACCTTTCTTGGTCAAGAGTGGCATGAATTGTGGAGTCTGACCATGAAGTCTTAGTTGATGCATCTGTTTCAGCCTTCATCAGGTCGTCCTGGAAGACTTTTACAGAAACATGGAGGTTTTCTTCATTGTCCTGATGAGATGACTACGGCCTATTGATGAGATTTTGGGCTTTCTCCCACAGCCAGGCAGGTTTACTGCTGTGCCAGACGTTTTGACCTTCTATACAATGCTTTCAGTGGTGTCTCCAGGAAAGTTCAAGGTTTGGGGCGTTTTCTTGGCCCCTTTGCATTTTGGGGTTTCAGCTCTTTATTCTTTTCCACACATTGAACAGTGTTTATATAGACGCATCACAGCTGAAGTAAATTAAGGGTTGTTATTGAGTTCCCATTGTGTTAGTCATGTTTTAAATCATCTTCAGGTGAGACAGATTAGCAGTAAGTATAAAATCAGCAGTGTTATATAGAGGGTGAATAATTGTGACAGTATGGCAGTATTAACCAAATACTATGCTACTCTAAATTAACCAAAAATTTAAGTACTTGATTGTATCAGTCAACTGATCAAGACTTAATTTAAAACAAAATCTAGCTTTAAGTTATCCGTCCTTACTTTCTTTGAGGGGTTAAGTCTTTCTGATTGCAAGTGTAGCTCTAAAACTGACCCGGCTTTGTGCTGTTTGAATAATAAATGCTGAGACAAAAGCAGCAGGTTAAGCTTGCAGGTTGTTTTGCTTACACAATTTTCTCCTTTTATGTTCATGAAACATGGCACCTAATTCAATCCAGGCCAAGGCAAGCAGCAGGGAGCAGTCTAAGGCAGGTCAAAACCATCCCAGCTACGAAATAAGCCCTAGAGGTCTCATAGGGAAGCTTTGCATCCGACTGATAGAGTGAATGTTTTGCAATGTGCACCTGCAACATGCTTATGTCATTGCTTTGCCATGCTGAGCTGCTGATACTTGCTACACTAGTGACGGGGAGGGGCAGGGCTTCGGGATGCCAGGCACCAACCCTGACGCCAGTGCTTGATCCATCTCAAACTTCCACGTCCAAATCAGTGCATCTCATGTTTTCAGCCCAAAGCGTATTCCCGCTGGATCGTTTAGACTATAAATGCCACATTCTCATTAATAGGACTAGATGGAGTCTAACCTGTTGTCATCATTGACAAACAAAATTGCTTAATCGGTGCAGTAACACATGGCTGCTAACCATGCATAACCATTCACCCATGACTTGATAATGGCATTAAGAGGTTGCTCATTATTGCACTAAACAGAAGACTTTAGGTGTGGAGAGACATGTTCTAGTGTATGCAATATTTATGTCAAATATACAATTTTATAAAATTATATATAGTATAATATTGTGTATGTATATGTATGTATACACACACACAATTATATAAAATATACAAGTTTCTCTCTGTCTGAGCCATCTATAGTAGCACAGCTTACTGTGGCTGCTGACGTACAAGTGTGCTCTTCACAGACTACCAGCATAGCTTCTACTAGGCTACAGTAGCCGACAGCAGGAACTTACCTTTTATAGCCTTGAAAAGCTAGCAGGCCGAGCGCTGCGAGTGGAGGTCAGCTCCCGTGCTTGTTTGAAGGGAAAATATTGGCTGAGCTGCAGCGGGGGGTGTGGGGGGAAATTCCTCGCCAGCTCTCCTGTGAGCCAGCCTTTCTCCAGTTCCATGCATGCATTTGTGGAGGGGAAGTGTGCCGCTGGCGCTAATCAATCCCATACAGCCCAGGAATGCTGCTGGCAGCGTAGCGCTGCGTCCCAGCCCACCGCGCCAGTGTTTTCACTTTTATCTTCTCTTGCCCCCCTCCTTTTCTTTATTTCTTCTTTCTTTTTTGTTCTCTCTCTCCCTCCTACTTCTCTTCCTCCACTGTTCTTGATGGTTTCTTTTTCCCCAGCAGCAGACTGCTGTCCCAGCAATCTCTGTTCTAGACTTGGTACGTTATTTACTGCTCTTTATGCTGTCTTCCTGTTTTCGACTCCACCTGTGTCTCCTCTCGCTCATTCTTTCCCCATCATCTGGTCATGGTGGTGCGCTCCTCTCCCTTTCGGAGCTTCCACTGGGAATCCATCCAGGGATGTTCATTATTGTTATTCCCTTACTTCACTTGAAAACTGCTGCTTTGGAACAATGGCTAAGAATGAACTGTTAATGACTGAAGTTAATAGGTGACGGTAGTCCAGAATTTCACTAAGCATATAATTAACACACACAACTTTAAAGTCCCAGGTAATATCGTGTAAAAATCGGCTAAATTTCAGCTTAGCTAGTTTTTAAAAATTTTCTAAATTGAATTTGCTGTTCATTTCTAGTAAATGTGCCCTAATATTCTAAAGTGCAGACTTGGCTTGAGTTGGCTAGGTCACACAAGCAGAACTATACCCTGGGTGTAACTAAATGGGAAGAAGTCACGACCGTTTGACCACTCGTTTACTAACCTGATGCTGCATATGTTGTGAATAAGGCATCATCACCACCATTAATAGGAAGAAAATAAAGCTAAATGCATAAACATACATGTTAATTCTTACTAGCGCCTCTATGGAATGTACAGTATTATGTTTGCACCAAACTAGCATTGGTGTTCACTCACTTTCCCACACTTTCACTTGCTAGATTCCTTGAAGAGGGTTGAACTACATATGTAGGAAAGCATCGTTTTTGATAAAAACTTTAGGGGGAACAAGCAACATTGATGAGCATAAAGCTTAAGTCAGCTTTATCCAAGATTAGGACCACCCACCTTAACAGAAGAGGTCCTGACAGTACATGTGGATGTTCACCTGGTATTTTTTATATTTTTGTGCATACATATTGTAGGCCTACAAGATTAGTATTAAGCCAATTAGAGTTCAGTTCCCTGGGGCTTTAATGTTAAAAGCCTAAGTGCTTTGAACTAAATTGGAGATATGCTGCTGGACTTGTGGGGAGCTGATGGAGCTCTGTTTATTTCTGAAGCTGTTGTTTCAGTGTGGTAAAAGTGAGAGGGGTGGGTTGGTTGGCGCATGTTCTGCTAGCCCCCTCTCTCCTTCGGTGAGAGCTTGGCTGCATGCTCAGTCCTCAGTGGTCAGCTGTTGTCTTTTCCTCTCTGCTCTGCTCATCACCATCAGGCTGTGTCCATGCTGCCGCGCTCCATCGCCTTTCATCATCTGTGCTGTGCTGTGATCTTCTGCCCTGGCCACTTGAACCATCTCTATTCCTTTCAGTGTTCTTTATATCAGCATACAACTGTTTTGCAATATGGTCACATCTATTATAGCTTTGGAGAGAAGTGCTGTGTGGGTTTTGTTTGCTCTTCTTTTTTTGCTTTTTGGACAGTGATTGTTGTGTTTTGTTTGACTTGTTTGTGTACGTGTTCTGGTGTCGGAGTCTTGGTTCCTTTTTCAGATTTGGTCGCATGCTGCTGTTCATCTGCATGAGTGGCTGTTGCCTGTGTTCCCAGCTGCAGTGCACAATGCTGTGCCATAGGGTCCTAGAAGTGGCTACAATATTTTAAAAAATGTGGTTTTGTCTATTACAATTTGTTCTATACCAACAAAATATCACTAAACTGGCTCTCAGGGGCTTGGATCTGGATCTGTCCTGCAAGCAATGAGCCGAGACCTAGAGGCATTCAGTTTAACTGCTATAAGCTTTTCCCATCCACACCCAACCACAATTACCACGTTGGTGTAATATACTCTAATCAGGCAAGGCATGCATACATATTTAAGTACTTAATATTTAAATAAAAACTAAACTCAAAACTATTACATAGCCATCACTATAAGTTGAATTTGTAATTATCTACTAGAGAATACTCGTGCATCTCCTACAATTAGAATATAGTGAATAAGTTGATTTGTGTTCCTAATTTAATAAAAAAATTAACTGTCATATTTTATGTTCATTACATATAAAGTGAAATATTTGAAGGCTTTTAAATTTAAAAGAGCTATAAGCCACACTGATAAACAAAAAATGCTCAAAACATTTCACTTTTAATATAATGAATATAAAACATTTTTAATTAAGGTAGGTATATACTCCCAAAAAGTCAGTTGGCTTCCTTGCAATCTTTCAAGCATGATATCTCTGGTATTTTTTAAGATTTCTCTTAGATTTTTGGAGTACTGATACTTTATATATTTCTTCATGGGATGATCTCAGCATTTTTTGATCAAGCCTTTGTAAGTACTAGATTAGCATGAAGAACAGGCTTGAATATTTAATTAGGTGCGAAAAATGACAAAAATGGAAACTTGTCTTTATCTTCAATATGTTTCATCTGTATTTAATTTCCTTCCATCAGGACATGAGTTTATTGGTTATAAATAAAATTCCAAAAAAATAAAGTAAAAAACTTTAGTGGTTTTTGAGATATACCATTTAGAAAATACATAAGTTTCTGCCTCTCTGTGGCCATATTGGATGCTAATTTGCATAATTTATGCAAATTATGTAACCTAGGAATTATTTGCCATTTACTGATTCATATGGTTCAAAAAAACATTATGAATCATTTAATGTTAGACATTTTAGTTTGGGAGTATATACCTACCTTAAGTTATGAACCCAAATTGTTCACTATATTCTAATTTTAGGAGATGCACTAGTATTCTAATGTATTCTGTTTTTTGTTGATGATTGAGTAATCTTAACCCTAAATAAAAACTACTTTAACTCAACAATAATAAACCATGCAAACTAGGGATGCATGCACAGGATAGGCCAGTTTGTCCAGTTAATAAGTCGTCATAATAAGTAGTTAAAGTTATTTATATTGGGGCTAGTATAAAACACTGAAAATGTGTAATTGACCCAATGCAAGCCACGGTAAAGGAAGCCTTAAAGTGCAAAAATGTTATGTCCTGAAAAAAAAGTGTCCCAGCCTCTTACCAGTGGGAGAATTTAACATGTACATCATGATGCATATCAGTTATTTATTTTAAATCACTTGCTGAGTTCCCAAGTCCAGACAGTCAAATAAAATGCTGCTGTTGGATAAACTGGAGTGTTTGATTAATACAGTTACTGTAGCGGACCGCAGTGCTAGGAGTGTAATTCAATTCCAGTCCAGCTAGTAGCATCTAGCTGAAGGCAGTGGCGGAAGCTCTGGACTGTAGGTCTCTTATGCCCGTGTTGTATGTGCACCTCCTCAGCTGCAGGATGAGGAGCGGCGGAGAAAGCAGCAGCTGGAGGAGATCCGTAAGCGTGAAGCTGAAGAACGGGCCAAGCAGGAGGAGGAGAGACGCTGGCGAGAAGAGGAGCGTGCCAGACGAGAGACCGAGGAGAAGGTACACTAGGCTGACTGGACCAGGAGCAGTCAGCACTACGCTGAACAGTTACAGTCTCGTATATAATGCTAGATTATGTTGAAAAGGCATTTCAGAATAAATTAAAGTCTTTTTTATTATGACTGAGTAGTTGTTCAGGCAGTGAAACAAAGCTACATACATTAGAAACGTGACCATTTTCAGTTTAGTTATGCCACTTTTATCTTATTTAGGCCTTTGAAAGCTTAACTGCTGATGTCATAATATTTGTACTAGTTAATATCTTTGGCCTGTAATTGAAGTTGATGTGTTGGTACACATTCCAGACTAATTGTAGTTCATGCCATGGACTTTTATGTGGACGGACCCATGGATAATTTTCTATCCACAGACAATCCATTACATATTTCCCCTAGACCATGTTTGTATTAACATTGACCTTTTTCAAGGTTTCAACTGAGTTCCATGTGGACGTTTCGACCAGAGGCTGTAAGTGGTGGGGAGTGTCGGGATACATATAAATGCCCACTGCTGAGGAGAGTTGATCATTTGCTGAGTCCCCTTAGTGAGCTGGTTAAAACCAAATTCTTTACGTGCTGTCGGAGGTGAATTTAAGCCTATGTAGCACCTTTGTGTTACACGCCCACAGTCTCAGTTGCTTATGAAATGTTTCACCAGGCCATTGAATTGCCAGTGGTCTGAATGTACATCATTCATCTCAAGTGCTCACTCAGAACATCGTCTCAGTGTGTGTGTGTGGCCATTCAACTGCATTGATTTTGTCTGTGTGTCATCTTCAGACCACTGGAAATTTAGAGGCCAGTTATGATGTCCAATTGCATGTGTTCACAGTGCTCCCCCTTCTGTGTTTGTGATGTATCCCTACCCCTGAAAAAGCATGTGAATCACTTGTCAGGTTTTATACAGAGTCCAACATTTTGTTGGGAAGCCATTGTCATTCCACCTGACATTTGCTTGGGACCGCAGTTGGGAATATCCTACCCTGATTTGTGGAGGCCATCCCAGCCCCCCCCATTCTCTCATCAGTGACATCCACACCACACACACTAACCCAAGGGATCCATGTACAGAGACCAGAGCAACGTTTCCACTGCAAAACCACTAAAATGCCAGCCAAACCCAGAGAGACGTAAACATCACTTGCTCTTCTCACAGCAGTTAAAATCAGCCCTATTGGTTTGAGCACTTAGCAGTCTTCCTCAACTCTCTCGTCACTCCTAGTGGACCCAGGAGGACATGTCGAGGAGAGATTTGAATAAGATTTTAGTAGTGCACTTCACTACTTTGAAAGCCAGCTACAGTCTGTTTTTCTGTGATGGATTTATCAGTAGCTAATGATCTATAAATGACTCGCTTTAGGACTACAGTATGAATGGACCATAATGGTGCATCACTGTAGTAACAGCTATAGCACTTCAGGTGCTGGGATATCTCCAGCTCCCTGAAACTGGACAAATATTTCATATTCTGAAAGTTTTTTTCTAATCATTTTTTTGTATGCAACATTTGTAGCATTTCAGGTGTTGGAAGCTCTCCAGCTTCCAGAAAATGGAGAGTAGTAATATGTGATATTTAAGTATTATAATCAGCACAGCTGTAAAAGCTAGTGATCAGTTTCCTTCATTTAACTTTTGTTTCCTATTTAGAATCATCATAAACTAATCAGGTATCCAGTAAAAGCATTAGCTGCTCAGGTGTTAGGAACTCACCGGTCTTGTGTTGGGCAGGTAGAGGAGCAGGCTAAGCTGAGGCAGCTCTAACCGGCTCTCCCTCTATTCCCCCCTCAGAGGAGACAGGAGGAGGAATACTACGCCCGCCTGGAGGCGGAGCGGCGCCGGCAGCACGACGAGGTTGAGCGCAAGCTGCTGACTCCAGAAGAGCCTGGTCTGTACAGACCTCCTCTGCCGCGGGACTACCAGCCCCCCCTTCCCGCAACCGCCCCTGCCACTAACAACAACAGCAACCCTCCTCCAACCCCGCCTCAGAGAAACACCTCCTACCTCAAAACCCAGGTCGTCTCCCCCGACACCTTGTACACTGCCAAGTTTGTCTCATACAATGACGAGGAGGAGGAGGACGCAGGCTTAGCAGGTCAGGTTAAGCTCTCAGCCACCCGGAAGTCATATGGCGACCTGCCGCCCGCCCCAAAGCCCCAGCCGCCTCCTCCAGCCACGCGCAAGCCCCGCCCGCTTTCAGATGGCATCTTTCTGTCCAGCTCATTCCAGCTGCCCACAGCGGCCAATGCCAACAGTACTGCGCCCAAGGCAGGGCAAGCCCCTCCCCCTCCCGTCAAACCCAGCTTCATTCCATCAGCTGACCCGAAAGGTAGAGACGCCAAGGAGAGAGAGGAGGCCCCATGTCCGCCCCGCTCCTCCGTCACTTTTATGGGTTCATTTTCCGTTCATGTTTTTATTTTTTGTTAGTGTTCAGTTTTTTTTCCTGTTTCCATTTCTCAGTGAGAGTTAATTCTCTCACTTCCGTTTTCCCTCCTCTCTCTGTATAAATTCCGTAGAGCTTTTAGCCGGTCACCTGCGTGAGTCGTCCTTCGTCGTTTTCCGCCACTTTTGTGTTGTCTTCTCTCCACCCCGTCCTTTTTTCAGTAGTCAATCAGATTTTGTTTTTTTCCAATCACCTGTCCAAATTTCCTGTCTCCCCCAATTCCTCTTCTTCCAATCATCCTGACGGTGTAAAAGCAATCGATAGAGCCTGTGATTTTGCAGTGCGCTCTAAATTCAGTCAGAGTACTGTTGGTTTCGCCGGCCGTTCCATCTGTGTGTGGTTTGCTTTGGGGTAGACTCGGGCCTCCGCAGATGCCTGCTCGTCCACTATCAGCTCAGGGAACGAGACACTGGCTTCTAGTCACTGGCTGTGGTGGGCTCACACAGCAGCCCTCCTCAGACCTCTGCACACTTGGCAAAGGGGAAAAGATCTGTTACATGAGGCGCACACGTTTTGTGCATGGCTGTTTAAAGATCCGATGTCTCAATAGCAGTTACATCATTGTTGGTTGTTTAAGACACATTTTCTTACCACAGTGTTGATGCACATTTTAGGTTGTTTAGCACAAAACTTTTTTATGCACAATGTTGTCCGATTTAAATGCGTATATTTATATTGGTGCAGAAACGTAAATATTGTCTTGGTTTGTATATGATGTTTTAAACTAGGCCAAAACACCACAAGGTGTCTTAAACAGACATGCACAAAAAAGCCAAGAATGCAACCTGGTCTAACAGAGATGCCCAGTGTATCTGACCTTGCATGTAACCTGCACACAGCTAGTTACTTCCCGCATCTACTGATCAGTGGAGCCTGCTATGAGCTGCATTTGTTCTAATTAAGGAACAAATCACTAACTTTGCTTTCTCACCTCAGTAATAAAACCCGTCCTGCTGGCAGCATCCCCGTTGCGTTTAATCTGGCCGTGTATCCATTTCTGTTTACTGCCTGCGCTTTGCTCTGCTCTCCATCTCCATCACTGTGTCCATTTCTCTGTCTGAAGCCTAGGATGAACACATCTAAATGGCCACTCAACAGTAATATCAGTAGGTTATTTCAAACACTGGCAGATATAGTAAAATATATAAATACTGTATATAAAGTATGTACTCTCATAACGACAGTACAGTTATAGTTTTTGCTTTGCTTTGGTGTTCATCCACATGGCTGAAAATGTGCTGAAGTTGTCATCTTTGCCTGCCATCTATGGCCTATTCTGCACTGTCTGGCTCTCCTCCCTGTGTGTGTGTAGCATTTATCATTGGCTTCTGCATCCCTCCTTATTTCACTCAAGCCCCTCCAAGGCTTCAGGTGACCATACAACATCTGAGGGTCCAGGCCCTCATCACCTTTACTCTGTGGAGGTCCATCTCTCCACTGGAGGGGCCAAGACCCCTGAGCTTAAAGGGTCATCTGCGTGCAAAAAGCTGTCGGCTGTTTTCCATTTTCCAGCATATCAAAATAAACATTACAAATGGAGCCTTCAGTGGCTTTGCTGCTATTGTTTAGTATTAAATAATCCGTAAGATAAAATTCCCATTATATTCCAATCTTGAAAAGCTTGTGCAGTGTTATTGTGGTTTCTCAATTTGTGGTTTTAACTTCACTGTCAATCTCAGCCGAGTGAATGGCCAGCACTTTTGCTCCAGAAACCCTTGTGCTCTTCCAATGGAGTGACTCTTTTTTTTGGTTCACACACGTCACTGTGTTTGTGTCTGCACCCCCTTCCCAGTTCATTTCATTATCCGATATTCCACTCGGAAAAACATGCATTTGGATTGAGGTTGTGTTGAACACAATCACTGTGTGGGGTTAAGGTTGAGGTCCCAGGTTGTAGGAGAACCACACTGTTCCTGACAGACACACGGACACGTGAGCCTACTAGATGATTCCTTCAGCAGGTCAGAGGTGGAGGTCACCACAAGGGCCAAACGGTGTTGAGTCTCGTTTTAACACTTCTCTTCCCAAGCACTCAGATAACACCAGACCAACAAAGTGAAGTGAAACTGTTAGCGATGCCTAAATAAAGGTCCAACTAAAAAATTCAAATGATTTATTACACTTAATTCTGTTGTGAAGATGAAGTAATTCATGGTTTAAAATTTGTCATTGTAGAGAAACTTGCTGGGTCACGGTGGTGGTGATGGGAACCAAAAACATCTGAATCGTAATGCTTTCTTTAATAAAAAGGGTTCACAACAAAAAATAATTTATCATCATTCTGACATTTAAAAACACAGAAGACATGTTATAGGTTCATGTCAGATAGGTAAAAAGGGATCCTATTTATAATGTTGCAACTCCTGGTTCCCATCAACACCACTGTAAATGGAGGCAATAGGTTTCACTACAATGCAATTTTATACCAGAACACCCTGAATACTTCTTTACATCTCAAAGATTGAATTACGACAAAAAAAAGGTGGAATTCTGCTCTAAACTTAAGTTGACTCACTAATGCGACTCCAAAAATTATTATACATTGTATTATATATTATAGTAAATATTAATAAAATATTAGTAAAAAATAGTGTGTATATATATATATATATATATATATATATATATCATTTATATATATGAATATATATATTTCATATATATATATGAAAATTTTAAAAATTTTATCTCATACGTTTCACATTCATTACACAAAGTACATTTTTGTTTTAATGTTGATACTGTTTTAATAGTAATTTCCTCAAGCTCTTCATAATTTTCATAAGCTATACTGATCAGCAGTAAAACAAAAATGTTACTAAATTAATAATACAATTATTTTTAATTAATACAAAATGACAGTTTACTTTTTTTTTTTATTAAATTATGAGGACAAATGATTTTTTCATGATAGTTGCATTTTTGATGTGGCACTGTATAGGTCTGTGTCTATGCAGAAACCACCACCACTGATTAAAAATGAGAGAGAAATACTTGCTGTTGACCTCCATCTTAGACTACTAATCCACAGACCCTGCTTCAGGTGTGCTTTGGAATGCTTCAAGACTAACCCAAAGAGCTTCTTCTAGCTGTTCAGCTTTTGGTCTGTGGTAGAAGGCTTGTTGTTGAAATGTTCACACAAGTTGCTGGGTTAAAGAGCTGTGATGATATTACACACCTTTCTGATAATCACTAGATTTTGTCATTCATCTGATGCATATTATTTTATCATTTCTGTAACATTTAATATTAATGTTGGTGAAATATTATAGTCCCAGAAAAACCCTGTAGCTCACCATTTTGAACCCAGCAGCTTTGTAACACATTAAAGGGTTGGACTTGATATTCGCTTGATGAAACATCTCATATTGTCTTTGAAATTCACTGTGTCCATTTTATTTCTCACCATTTGCCAAAACAAAAACAGGATTTAATTCATACACTGGAAACACAACAGGAGGAGTTGTAGGATCGGGGGAAATTTACAAGGATCCACGAGAGAAATGGACAAAAGGGTGAGTAGGCCGTATAAAATAAACAGTTTTAAACTGAACTGCTTCATATCTCCAGAAATCAAGATGATTAACATCTAACATGACCGATATAGGCTGTTTGAGGAATGCACCGAAATGTCTGGAAGCTACTGAAGCTTTGGGTTATATATACGCTGTCCACTTCATTAGGTACACATACCTTGTATCTCGACTTATTTCATCAGATCCACTGATCTTATAGGAGTCACTGCAGTGCTGAGAATGATCCACCACACAAATAATATCTGCTCTGTGAGGTCCTGATCAGTGAAGAACAGGTGAAAGGAGGATAATAAAGTATACAGAGAAACAGATGAACTACAGTCTGTAATTGTAGAACTACACAGAGCTCCTGTATGATCAGTGCAGCTGATAACATAGACAGTGTGTGTAGATACAAGGTATGTGTACCTAATATTATTCTATTTGAGGAATGCACTGAAATGTTTGATTGTGGAAGCTTCTGAAGTTTTGAGTTATATTTGGCACAGACAGAAGGTAAACATCATACTTGACTGATGAAAGCATGTGTGTTATTTTAGTGGTCAAGACCAGGAGAATTCTTTAAGTGGAGCCCCTGAGAATCTCACATTCAAGGAGCGCCAGAGACTCTTCTCACAGGGAAAGGAGGTGTCGAATAAAGTGAAGGCCTCACGGAAGCTCATGGAGCTAGAGAACGAACTGAACACAAAACAGTAGCCAAGAGCCTTAGTAGGACTGAACGCCAACCCTTGACCCAGCACTGGAAAAAAAAAAAGATCCAGACGGAGCTTCCCACTGATTTTTCCAAATTCCTTTTGATTTGTATTGAATAACTGGACCAGTAAGTATAATTTAGAAGCGTTGTTGCAATAAGAGCAACAGTACTGCATTAATTTCATGAGAAGTATCAAAGATATATTATAATAAAGCACTGTAAAAATGTTTTAATTATATTAATGGTAAATTTGAAATGACATATTTTTGTTTGTGAAATGTTCTTCAGAAAAATGATGCATTCTCTTCACATTGTATTTTTTTAAATATCACTGAGTAATGTGGGACCTTTTATGGTGGTGTTTTATGCGCTATCTGCATACTTCCACACATTTCTTTTCTTTCTGAAAACAAGTGCTGATTTAGAACAGACTAATATCCTAACTTAATGTCTCCTAGCACAGAAATCAATGGGATAAAGCTGGTCGCAGTATATTGATTTGTAGCTCATGGGTGAAGTGCGCAGCCACTAAAGGTCATAACGCTGCTGATTCACTTATACGTTCACATACACTGTCAGACTTTTGTCACCTCTGGTGCATCTTCGTGAAAACATTTTTACTGGGCAAAGTTCACGTGACCTCGTCAGCATGATTTGCAAATGTCAGTCTTCCTCTGGCTTCAGAATCTTTATTTTGACTGTTGGCAAATTTTAGTCATTCCAGGGGGAGTAAAAGTTTCAGTTTTATATTATCCAGAGTTTTCTATTTTCCCAATTTTAATTTTTTTTATTATTAAATTGACTTGAATTAAAAGGATGTTTGCTTAGTTGAGTGGCACACTGACCAGCTGATGTAGTTATGACCAGTTTGATGGTAGCATATGTTCGAGATGTGATTTCAGTGAAGAGGTAAAAAGGAAACGAGACGCGAACGCCTCACTTTTGCTTAGCAGGTATTTATTTGAACCTTACGGCATAGTTTCAGATTCTTTTCTATTTATAAGTCTGGACGGTCTCTGAAAATCAGTTAATAAAAAGCAGACACATTGGAGAGTTGTTTTTGGACACAACAGCCCTGATTGTTATAAATCTTCTGTTTGAATTTGGGTAGATTTCCCCTGACTACAGTATTGGAGATTATATTTGCATTGAAGATGTGGTTGTATATCTCCATTGACAGTCTAGACTTGCTGGTGTATGTGTAAATACTTTTTCAAGACAACACAAACTTTGTAAATTGAAAATGATGCATAAGGCTATAGTGTCAATATCCTCTTTTTCTGCTTCGAAAATGTAAACCGACATGTATACACAGTCATGTTTTCCATTTTAGGTTAAAGAAGAATTTATTTGATTCATTTTAATGGTTGTTACATGTTAGGCTTTTGTAAATCATAAATAAATGCAGATTTTACAAAAAAAATGTAAGAATGTGTTTTTGTACTGAAGTAATATCACTCATTAAAGATGTTGAAACATTTTACTGGGTTGATTTTACAGATAGTATATAAGGACAAGGACAATTATTTTTAGACTTTAATTGCCACCAGGAGAATGAGCCAATGGTTGAGGCTTTCAGCCAAGTCCTTGGAAATTCTAAGTGATTTATTTAGAAGTATCAAAAACATCCAAATGTTTGTGGACACCATTTCTAATAAATGCATGTTCCACATATTACTGACACAGATGTACAAACACACAGCTTGTCTAGTCCCTGTAGAGAAGTACTGCCAATAGAATAGCACTCCGGAGCAGATAAATATGAACCTATTGGCACCATGTCTAATGCCAGGTGTGGACTAGAGGGGTATAAAGTCCCCAGCTTGGGGTTTTCTGGAATGATGGTGCTCCATCCAGTACTGCTGGGATGAGTTCAGCCTTGTGGGGTTGATTGCAATCAGATCACAGCAATGCTCCAGAAGCCTTCACTGGACAGTAGACAGTTACACCAACAAAATAAGGATAAACGCTTAATATTGAATGAGCAGGTGTCCCAATACTTGGTGCTAAAGGGGGAGGTGGTGGTAAATATTCTACAGAGAGAGGGAGGACAGAATGCACACATACATAGTGCTCCTTTAAGGGAAATATCTGAATAAAGCTTGCACTGGCTTGTCCAGAGTGTACATTTGGGCAATGGTTACAGAACAGGTTCTGTACAAAGAAAGAGCTCTTGTTTTCAGGTGTTGCCCAAATAGTACATGGGTGTGCACCTCTGAAAGCTTATATTACATAATGCAGAATTTGTCATACCATTGCTCAGCAGTGTTTATTAATGACAGTACTACCTACACCGCAGTTTCAGATCTCCCCTGCTTTAACAAAGACTTTAACCTGTGATGGTACTGGAACAGTACAGACGGACTATTTCTTTAGACATTTCTGTTCTAACATAACTTTGTGCTCAACTGAGACCCGAGTCTGAACCCAAGACTGAAATCAGCATAACAGAATACTAAATCTAAATCTTTCTAAACTACTTTACACATACTTTACTGTACCTAACCTTTACAGTGAGGCTCAGCTTCACTGAGGTAATGTTGAAAGTTTATCACTGCTTGTTCTTGGTCCTTTGTCTCTATGGATCCTGGACGTAGTCTTCGGATCTCTGTTATTGCCTCCAGTCCGGAGAGATGCATTTTTTTGACCAGGTAACAGGCCAACATGGTCCCTGTCCGGCCATGTCCATGCATACAATGTACCCCAACACCCTGTAAGTGCAACAAGAAAAGCATTGTGTCCTTAAATTTTACAATCCTGACATTAAAGACGGCTCATATGGTGAGTATCAGAGTTGGAGTGCTACAACAAATCATTTGAATATAGTAAAAAAAAGTTCTGTTTTGTTAATCACTGAGTTCAAAAAGGTAAACTGGCATTTTGTATTCATTATATTTAAAGTGATTTCATACCTTGTTTTTATGTTGAACAGGCTTACTGCTCATGAAAATCAGTAATCCAGAATCTCAAATTATTAAAATAGTGGAACCTTGACTTACGAGTGAATTAACTCAGTTTTTCCAGATGAGTCATCGCTCAGTAAATATTTTGCTTTATAATGCGAGCCAAGATATAGCCCAGCAAGCGTTCAGTTTATCTTGCCATGCTAGCAGATCTGTCATATAGCTGTTGCTTTTTCACCTTTTGTTTATTTTGTAACATTTGAGTTTTAACCATGGATTACATTACATTACATTACATTAAGCGGATGCTTTTATCCAAAGCGACTTACAATAGTGGGAAAGTACAGATGCGAAAAATACTAGAGTTGTACTAGTATTTACTAGTACTAAGAATTAACATTTCGATATTGAGTGCTGAGTGCATATCAGTACTCATGGGAAGTATTTGGGATCACTAGAGAAGGTGCTCTTTGAAGAGCTCGGA
>BRDA01000955.1:16377-27436 GCA_036984385.1 Crenuchus spilurus | reverse complement strand
TACATATATTTTTACATAATTAACAAATTTACAATATTAGAAAAACTATGGGGCCCTGAATGGCTCTGCAGGCTAAGATGACCAGAGGATCGTGAATTCGAATTTTTTTGCCATCAACAGTCGCAGCCCAACAGAGCAAAATTTGGCCGTCCTCTATCTGGGCAGGTAGATGGCGCTCTCTCTCCCTATCACTCACACATTGCAATGTCTGCTGTCTCAGGCATCTACTGATTGGTCCATTTAGAGCTGGGAATCCTGCGCTTTCCTAAGAGCACCCCAGTGATGGTGTATCAGTGGTAGTTCGAAAAGAGGTGGTGGCTGACATCACACACAACAGGGGAGGCTTGTGCTTGACTTCACCCTCTTAGAGTCAGGGACAGTGCAAAAGTGATGGGGAGAGCCCCCTAGCGGATGGAATGGATTAATTGGCTACTACTACTACTACATTGGGAAAAGGATAAAAATTGGGAAAAATGTATAATAAAAAAAAATTAAAATAAAAAAATTAAAAAACTACTGCTTGAAATTATGAAAATTAACTTCTATAATACTTAACTGACAATCACATCTTGAGTCAGACAGTTTAAACAAAATAATAACATAAACGTATAATTACATTATAATATTTAAATGCATTGTGAGATCCTGGTGGTGTGGGTTTGCTCCTTTTCTTTGAGGCCCACTGAAGCTACTCGAGTGATAATAGCTATTGCTGTTTCTGAAAGATAGATAATAATGTGAACATGTGACTCAAGTCAAGCCCTTGATGTGTTTTGTAAATCTAAAATGATTCCATTCAATGATTTTAACTGAACATGTTTGTTCCACAGATCGTGCTCTACCTCCAATTCCTGGAGGCCGCCAGTGTTCTCTTCCTCCACCTCCTTCTGGATCCACTTCTCATTCCTCCCAGGCTCGCCTGGGACCTTTACCACCTCCCCCAGGAGGTGGTCCACCCAGTGAAGGCCGAGCCCTCCCACCTCCACCTTCTGGAGGACGTACAGGACCATTACCACCACCACCAGGAGCGGCAACACCTTCCTCAGCACAAGGGGGACGCAGAGCGACTTTACCTCAAGTTCCAACGTCATCACACACACCAGCCCGGAGTGGAAGCTTACCTCAAATCCCAGGACGTAGTGGACCCCCTCCACCAGGAGGACGAGATGGGCCCCCATCAGGAAGAAGTGGACTACCACCTCCTGCTCCAGGAAGGTCTGGTGGACCTGCTCCCCCGCCTCCTGTTGGCCGAAGGGAATCTTTACCACCCCTTCCTGGAGCACATAACGGACCTCCGGGTCTGTCCCCTGGACGAAGTGGATCACTGCCACCGCCACCTTCTTCTGGATCTTATGCACCTCCACCAAGCAGGAGAACTGGATCCTTACCCCCACCTCCACCTAATCACAGTGCTATTCTTCCACCTCCTCCACAAGCTTCATCTGAATCTTTCCTTCCTCCTCCACCCTCTGATTTCCTTCCTCCACCAGACTTTGACTTACTTCCACCTCCACCTTCTGACTCATTTCCACCTCCAGCCACAGGAATGGTCCCAACTCCTTCAGCATGTGCTAGCCAAGGAGGCCCACCTCCTCCTCCTCCACCACCACCACCTCCTCCAGCAGCTGCTCCACCTCCACCATCGAGTGCTAAACCCACAGCTCCTGGTGGTCCACCACCACCTGCAGCCAGCAGTGGTGGAGGAGGTAGAGGAGCACTACTGGACCAGATACGCACAGGGATGAAGCTGAAAACGGTAAGCATGTGTTTGAAACATTCAGGCTATGAATTAATGCATAAATGCCAATTACTATGATTTTATAGGCCCCAAGGGAAAAAAATGGACTCCTAAATTCCCTGTACTGAACAATATGACAATGACAAAATATTGGGACACCTGCTCATTCAGTGTTTCTCCCCAACTCAAGTGAATAAAAATAGTTTATCCTGATTTTATTTGAGTAACCGTCTCTACAGTCCAGGGAAGACTTTCTACTAGATTTTGGAACATTGGTCTGAGGGATTTGATTGTATTCAAATACAAGAACCTTAGTTGTTTGATGTTTGATGATCACAAACTAATCCAAAATATATTGGATGGAGCAGAAAACTGTTCCACAGCTCAGTATGCTGGGGTGGGTGGGTTTATACCCCTCTAGCCCACACCTGGCATTAGACAAGGTGCCAATAGGTTCATGTTTATCTGCTCCAGAGTGTCCTTTTCTATTGGCAGTACTTCTCTACAGGGACTAGTCCAACTGTGTGTGCATTTATACATCTGTGTCAGCTTTAAGCAGCTGAATGCATTGATTAAAAGGAGTGTCCACAAGCATCTGGACATGTAGCATCAGGAAGGCAAGGCTAGACCCTTCAACAGGTCATTAAGAGTCAACCTAGCTTGAAATATTGTGCAGATGAATATGAACATATCACTTTTTATTAATAGGTAACTGCCAACCCTGAACCCCCACAATCTTCAGCAGCAGACTCAGGAGAAGGGATTGTGGGTGCTCTCATGATGGTCATGCAGAAGAGAAGTAAAGTCATCCACTCATCAGGTAAACAGTTATTTAGTCTGTATTTTTCAGCAAATACTGGCTGTTTCTCGATAGCAAGAACATGAAGAATGGACTTGTGTTCAGCAGATTAGACCAGCAGATCTGGCCCACAACACAACATTGAACTAAATATACAGTGAACGTTAACTGCAAAATCTGCAATCAAAGGCAGTTTCACTATTATCCAAAGCTATCCAATTTAACAAAGCTAACAACCTTTGATATTAGGTGTTGTTTATCTCAAATGATCTCAGATTACTTTACTGCAGATTTCTCGTCTCATTTTTTAAAGAAAAAAAAAAGCTGATTTATTTGTATCATTTACTTAAATTACATATACAGTGGAGGAAATCATTATTTGACCCTTTGCTGATTTTGTAAGTTTGCCCACTGACAAAAATATGAACAGTCTATAATTTTAAGGGTAGTTTATTTATAAAAATCCAGTAAATTACATTGTATAAAATGTATACATTTATTTGCATTTTGCAGAGAGAAATAATTATTTGTAGTGGGAACAGTGTTGTTTGGGTCATAGTCAGCATTTCTCTTTCTCCAAACATGACGGGTTGAGTTAATGCCAAAAAGCTACATTTTTCTCTCATCTGAGCACAGCACCTTCTCCTAATCACTCTCAGAATCACCCAGGTGTTCATTGGGAAACTTCACACAGGCCTGCACATGTGCCTTCTTGAGCAGGAGGACCTTGCGGACACTGCAGGATTTTAATCCATTATGGCGTAATGTGTTACCAATGGTTTTCTTGGTGACTATGCTCCCGACTGCCTTAAGATCATTAAAAAGTTCCCCCCATGTAGTTTTAGGCTGATTTCTCACCTTCCTCATTATCAAGGATACCCCATGAGGTGAGATTTTGCATGGAGCCCCAGATCGAGGTCGGTTGACAGTCATTTTGTATTTCTTCTATTTTCTTACAATGGCACCAACAGTTGACTCCTCAAGCAGCGTCTTACTTATGGTTTTGTAGTCCAGCCTTGTGCAGGTCTATGATCTTGTCCCTGACATCCTTAGAAAGCTCTTTGGTCTTGCCCATGTTGGAAAGGTTAGAGTCTGATTTATTAATTGAGTCTGTGGACAGGTGTCTTTTATACAGGTGACAATTTAAGACTGCTCTCTTTAATGCAGGTAACGAGCGTCTAACTGGTCTGCAGGTTAATGTTTGGTAAGGGATCAAATACTTATTTCTCTCTGCAAAATGCAAATAAATGTATATATTTTGTACAATGTAATTTTCTGGATTTTCTTTTTGATAGTCCATCTCTAATGTTTAAAAAAACCCTACCCTTAAACGTATAGACTGTTCATATCTTTGTCAGTGGGCAAACTTACAAAATCAGCAAGGGATCAAATAATTATTTCATACACTGTAATTATACTCCTCTGTTGCTTCTGTTGTCATAACCATAATGCCATAGTGAATGATGGGACTTTCAGGTCAAGTCTTGAACATCTGTATCCTCTGTATTTATGTTGAAGCAAGACTAACACCTGGGTACTTTAAGTGTTCTTTTGTGTTCTTTGATATTACAAAGTAACTAGAGAAGTGGAAGGTGACATCAAACAAAAACATACCAACAATGGCACTGCCAGGGATTTTGTGCCCCATAAAAATATATTACATGGGGTCCCACTGCCCATTCCTGTGCTAACAGGATCATTTCCAGCTATGGCAAACTACACCCACCTCCACCACTCACAGACTACACCCACCTCCACCACTCACAGACTACACCCACCTTTCTTGTGAAAAAATGTGTGACATGCTATCGTTCTTTTCTTTCTCTCTCCTATCTTTATTTTTTATTCTTTGCATTTTTGGCAAGCAGACTTTTCTATTAAATGCAAAATGATGCATCACTCCCAACTCTGAGTGCACTGCTCACCAGTACAATTCACATCTGTTTTGATGACTGGGGTCTGGGCAAATTGGGCAATGCAGAGTTCTAAAACATCTCTTAGGGCCCCTGTCAGTCACAGGCTCTTAGAATCATACCAACCCACCATGTCAATCATGCATACTGAGAAACAGCCAATATATCTTAACATCTGGTGTTAATCAGCTCCTCAGCTGTTGCCAATTAAGTTTCAAAGTCTAAAAAGAAACTGATGCTTTTCTTCCAGATGAAGCAGATGAGTTTGACGATGAAGAGGATGACGATGATGAGTGGGACTAACTTTAGATCAAGGCTAGCACTTTGCCTTATTAGCATTAGCTCATCTCCACCCTGAACCGAGCATGTGAAGGACTTAAGGAGACAGTCTCAGTTGCAGTGAAGCACAGCCATGTCTTCCTAGAGCAAAAGAAAGGGAACGTGATAAAATAATAATAATAATAATAACAATCTGATTGTGATAGAAAGGACTTGGCCAAATTTGATTCGTTACTTAAGGAAGGTGCTAACACATTCACAACTCTGTAACTGGACAAATCGAGCTAAGAATCAAAACTGTGAATTGGACAATGACCATTAATGTATAAAAAAAAGCTCAAACTAACTGTACACAGCAATGTTTATTTTGTATTTTCTTTAATATTATATTTAAGAACAAGAAATAACATTCAAACAATACAGTAGGATGCTAATCTACGTAAAAACGTGTGTGCAGTTTAGTCAGAATTCCAGTGTTCCTCATTTTGAGGGTGAGATCATTAGTAGCTACACATTCCTATGGTGTTTAACATTTGTACATAGGCCAACCACTGTGAATACTTAATCTCCAAAGCAGTGTCAGTCATTATAATTACATTTAAATAAATAGAACTATATATATCTCATCTGTCGTTCATGCAAAACACCCTCCACCATTGTTTATTACAGCCTCTACCAATAAGTTTTGTCCGAGAAGAAAAATATACAACCTTAAAATAAATATACAATACAAATGTGTCAAACAGCTACAGTGACACATGAAGGCATTGTAGTGTTCTCTGCAAAAGATTTGGTGCCATTTTCTAACCAAGAAGTAGGATACAGGTACAAGTTTAACCACTGGTTTACTAGTATCCGCACTGGACCATGTGCTTTCAGAATCCAGTCAGCTCATGGGGAATTGCACTGGCCCATAGGATGAACACAAACACACACACACACACACACACACACACACACACACACACACACACACACACACGTTCTCCAGTACTAACCTCTAGTTAAATTATGCTGTAAGGTGCTTAAACTTGAGTTCCACTGGTAAACATAAACCAGAATTTTGTGGCTGTCCAAATAAAATCTCCAAGAGGGTAAAAATCTTTACTTTCAGTATACGCTAATATAATAATTTTATTCAAAGCAATTCTGGAGCATTTCTATTGGCCCAATTATGAACTTTTCACACAATGTAAAACACTCAAACTGCGCAACTAAAAATACCCCAAAATATGGAGATAAATTTTTTTGGACAGCAACTATTTGAAACATGTAAATATGGTCCAAAGTTATTGTAACAACAAATGGTTCAACGTTTGGCTGAGGAGGTATGAACAAAACATGGTATTAAAATAAACCACAAAAACATAAAAAAAAGACTTTATAATGTCAGTTTAAAGCAGATTTCTGGATTTTCAATTATGCCCAATACTGAACACAAATGTGGATTATAAATAATAGTGACAACAGATGGATCTGGTTGATGGGATATTACAACCTTTTTTATTGTTTTATTTATTCATTTTTTGCCTATTTTATCTCCTTCCCAATGTATTAGTAGCCAATTAGCCCATCCCCTCCGCTAGGCCTCTCCCCATCACTTTGCACTGTCCCTGACTCTAGGAGGATGAAGACAAGCACAAGCCTCCTCCATTGCGTGTGATGCAGCCACCACCTCTTTTCAAACTACCGCTGATACACCGTCACTGGGGAGCCAACACGCTCAGAGGAAAGCGCTGGATTCCCAGCTCTGAATGGACCAATTAGTAATCGCCTGAGCCAGCAAACATTGCAGTGTGTGAGTGATAGGTTGAGGGAGTGCCATCTAAACACCCAGAGAGAGCACTACCAATATTTGCTCTCTTGGGCCCCGGCTTAGCCTGGTGAGCCAGTCGGGGTCCCGGGATATTAAAACTTTTGATTGGTTTCCAACCAATGATTGCTAACATTAAAACCCCCTCCTTGTATCTCCTCTGAGTATACAGGTGCACTTTGTAGTTCTACAATTATAGACTGTAGTCCATCTGTTTCTCTGTATACTCTGTTAGCCTCCTTTCACCCTGTTCTTTAATGATCAGGACCCCCACAGAGCAGGTGGTATCTGGGTGGTAGATCATTCTCAGCACTGCAGTGACACTGATGTGGTGGTGGTGTGTTAGCGTGTGTTGCTGATACAAGTAGAGTTTTTAAACACTGTGCCCACTTAGACACATCTACCTTATTGGTTCAGTTTGTAGATGTAAAGTCGGAGACAGTAGCTCATTTGTTGGTCCTGACCACTGAAGAACAGTTGAAAGGAGGCTAAGAAAGTCTACAGAGAAACAGATGGACTACAGTCTGTAATTGTAGAACTACAAAGTGCACCTGTATGCTCAGCTAAAATGGACAATAAGTGTAGATACAAGGAAGTGGTTGAATGATCCACTGCTGTCAAGTAAGCAGACCATAGAGAAACACAGACAGGCTTCCAGATGTAATGTAGAGTAGGGATTTTGAGGCAGAGTACGGCCCGTGTTCAGTAAGCTCATCTGAAGCATAATAGTTGCAAAGTTCAAGAGTGAAGACGTCATGAACATAATGGTCTTACAGGGTTAATGAGTGAACAAACTGACCAGCGAATGGGACACTGAATACACATAAGCAGTCACGCTCCACCTCAGCCAGGTAAATAAACAGACAAGACAAGGTGAGGTTAAGGGAGAAGTTCATGGATGTGCAGCTCTGGTCCTCGCAGGTCTTAGTCCAGGTTGATGATTTCCTTCCTCAAACACAACTGGTTAAATGTAATATCACAATATGGCAAATATACCACAATATCAGACAATATTTAAGTTTGAACCCTAAATAAATACTTTAATAAATAAATATTTGAACTGTATTTATATATGGAATTTTATGTTTAAAAAAAGTTTGAATGGAATGTTAACAGCCAGCACAACATACAATTTTAAGGTCTTACTGCACTCGTTTTCAGAGATAATTCAACTTGATACAATAGTGAAAGTGAAAGTGCACACTCATAGACACACACTAGGGGGCAGTGAGCACACTTTAAGGAGCAGTGGGCAGCCTTATTCATGGCACCCAGGTTGCAGTTGAGGGTTAGGTGTCTTGCTCAAGGGCACTTCAGTCGTGTCCTGTCTGAACTGAACCAGCGACATTGTGGTCACAAGGCTGGGACATTTACCTTGAGTCCATGACTTTTTCATCACATAGTGACATCATTTCATCCTGGGACTCACAGGGTGAATACACAGACCATTGTGTCACTCACAATTGACACAATTGACTAATTGACAGCACATTTTCATTAGCTTTTTAAAGTATGTGTTTTTCATGGCAGTGCGTGGTGCAGATGTCTAATTAATTGACCCCTGATCAGCCAAACAAACCCTGGTGATGTTAGCTGTCTCTAACTGGGCGCCCATGCTGGGGGAAGGTGCGTAGTGCTCTATGTGACGGAGTCACAGCTGGAAGGGAAACCTACAGTGCTACATTAAAACATTTTATGTTGACTAAACTGGGATTCGGGACTGAAACTGATGACTAAACTCAGATGTCCTCAAGTTGAATTAACTCAAAAAAATGAGTGCAGTAAGTTTAAATGTTTAAGTTGGTTTGACTTTTTGTATTTTGCAGTGTAGAAAATTAAAAATTTTATTAGTTAAAATTTATTTTAGCCATTAATTTAAGCATCCATGAAATGATACGTTAACGTTATGTTTATTATGCATTGCTTAATTGCTGCTCCTGCTACTAACACTGTTAAACTAAATGCTGGTATACCATATGCCATCTTCCCACAATGAGAGATTCATTCTCATAAGGAAATTGCAAGGTTTACATCTGGAAAATCACCAAATCGTGCTGGACTCTGGCTCTCCAGGACCAGAACTGGACATCTCTTGACTAGATGAATGACAGAATAGAGGAACGGTCAATTTCGGAGCTCTTCTCAGCCTCCGCTGGGCTCCTGGCCCTCCGTGTGTCTGCGGCTGGTGCGTTTGACCTGCTGTTCCTGACCCTGTCCTGTAGTGGTGAGCTGCTCCCAATAGGACTGGCAGTACTGATGGATGACACGCATCTCTGCCTCCAGTGGTAGTGCTGGCAAGGTTGAAGGAGCAGCTGGGGGCTGCTGCTGATGAGGCCTCTGGTGCCTCTTCGTCGTCTCTTCCTCTTCATCCTCATCTGGCACCGTGAGGGCGACGGCAATGTCCCGGTCTAGAATGCGCAGGGAAATGCGTGCCAAGGTGTGTTTAAAGTTGTTCTCAGTGGCCAGGCAGTGGTAGAGGCCGGCGTCGGAGTGGGTGAGATATTTCAGCAGAATGCCCTGGGGAGTCTTCAGCACCTCTCGGTCTCGATTCAGCTGCGTGCAGAGGGAAAATACTACACGGTAAGCCTACCAGCACATTAACTCTCATGGGGGACACATTAGAGACTCTGTCATGCAAATTTCAGCTTCGAGAGATCATCTTTACATGTAAAACATCAGAATTGTAGCTACTGTAGAAATACCCCCAGCGTTAAAGCGGAACTTTCACTGCAAAAGTGCAAAACATCATTATAAATATCTTACAGTAGCACCAAACATAACAGTGCATGGAAGTTAGCCTGCACTTCCTCTTTTAAGTCAGAACCCTTTGAGTCATCTTACCACTTTCCTTCTTCCTTCTTTCTGATAGACCCATTTGACTGTAGCCTGAGGAGACCGTGGTACACACTCTAAAAACGTACTGCTTCCCTCCACGCCAAACTGCACCGTCTCCTTCAACTTCTTCTCCACTGAAGAGACACAGAACCAGAGTTACTCCAGGCATGAACAATAACAAACATGGAGGAATACTGATCTAGAACCAGATCTCCATTTTACAGGATTTTAGTACAAGGACGTTAAAGGAAAATATTCTTTTTAGGACTCTTCATTTGCCTCTAATTGATGGTACTAGTGCATCTCAAAAATTAGCATACAGTAAAAAAGTTCATTTGCGTGCATAACTGAATAAAAAAAAAATTATATTCATCACACATGAACTGAGATATTTCAAGCATGTTTTTTTTGTTTTACTGTTGATCAGTTTGGCTTATAGCTCGTGAAGATGTGAAATCCAGAATGTCAAATTATTAGTATATTTAATTTGGAGTTTGAGTAAATTATTGTTCAAACAGTATCAACATTAAAACAAAAAAGCTTAAAATGTGTCACTGTACATGCAATGAATATAACTTTTATATAAATATATTATTTTTTCCCTCCCCTCTGTAAAGTGTCCTTGAGTTTGAGATTAATCATTCATTCATTATCACACCCGTTTCATCCTTATCAGGGTCGCGGTTAGTCCCCTACCCCTTCACTGGGCGCAGGGCAGGGCATTACATTAGTCAAATAAGCCCAGGACAGGGCGCCAATCCATCGCTGGGTGACACACACACAGACAATTTTTAGAGTACCCAATTCACCTGAACTCCATGTTTTTGGACTGTGGGAGGAAACCGGAGACCCCGGAGGAAACCCACGCAGACACGGGGAGAATATGGAAACTCCGCTCAGATGGGGAATCGAACCAGCGCTGAGAGGCGAACGTGCTAACCACTAAGCCACCGTGCCGCCAGATTAATCATTATTATTTATTATTATTATTATTATTATTATAATAATAATAATAATAATAATAATAATAATAATAATAATAATAATAATAATAATAAAAAAAAAAAATTAAAAAAAAAAATAATAATAATAATAATAATAATAATGAGGGGCAGTGCAGTCATGGTCTGGTGTTTAGGGATCTGGTCTTTTATACCAGTATCATAGTTAATGATACTTTTATTTCTGGACATGCAGTAGCAGAGAGTTGGGAATGTCCAACATAAGCATTATAGTCAATGGCATCTTTACTGAACATTGGAACTTAATTCCAATCCCGCAAATCAATTTTCAAAATCATTCAGAGATTTTACTATTAGTGACCATGACTTCACAATGGTTGGGGAGAGAACTTGGGGAGGAGATCTGGGTGGCTTCTGCTTTGAGCTGAAGGGCTGGATCTTCCTTGATGAAAGGAGATAAATTGGATGAACTGAAATCAGAAGGAGAAGTGGTGGTGGTGGGTGCAGAAACAAGTAGTGAGCAATGAATGGTAGAGATGGAGCCATGGCCTAGTGGTTAAAGATCTGGTCTGGTGACCTGGAGGTTGCTAGTTCAATCCCCGGGCAGGTCACGACTGAAGTGCCCTTGAGCAAGGCACCTAACCCCCAATTGTAAGTTGCTTTGGATAAAAGCGTCTGCTAAATGCCTCAAATGCCTTCTAGGTCGGGAAGTCGAGTTTC
>BRDA01000953.1:32004-42439 GCA_036984385.1 Crenuchus spilurus | reverse complement strand
GCTCGTGGACTTTTCCTTCGGACAACACCGACTAACACTGTCACTACTTCTCCCTGGCAGTAGAGCCATTCGATTTAACGATCAATCGACGATTTTAATCACATTTGTCTCTCAATTGAACGACGAATGAGTATAACTATCGACATTTTCAATAATCGCTACTGCTAAACTAAGTAATCGGAATCGTGTGTAAGTACACAAAAGACATTGCAATATTGTCACTACACAAACTTATCGTTACGATTACAAAAGATTGTAATGCTAAGTCACGATGCAAATGTGAAATACGAATTGTCAATTTATTAACAAACAACGTTTTTCGACGTATAAAGTAATTTCTTAGCTTACCGAGATGACGGTCCCTCTTCATCACTGTCACAATCAGCCACAACAGGCTTCCTTTTCAGGTGCTCGTGCATCGCAGTTGTGCTGCCATGGAAGGCAAGTTCTGCCTTGCAGATATTGCATTGCACATGTTTCTCTTTTATTTTCTTAAAATGATCCCACTCTTTTGAGCTCCGGGTAGCCATGATAGCAGAGCCTGTCTGTATATAACATCCTATGACGTCATCCACGGGCTACCCCGGTTACCACTACTGCACATGTGCGTCAAGGACAGAAAAGGAGACGCAGCAGTTTGGAGAGAAAATGAAAGTAAAAACAAACGACGCATCAACTATTAAATTAATCGTCGACATAATCGTGACTAGTCGACTAATCATGGCAGCTTTATATTTAGCATATTAAAGTATACTGTAAATTGGCCGGCTGACACGGATCAGTTTTACATGTATTCTTATGGGGAAAATGCATCCAGCTAACGAGCAAACCAGCTAACGAGCTCGGCTCCTGCATGGATTAAACTCGTAAGTCGGGTTACCACTGTATGTCCCTTAAAATTAAAAGCAAAGTGCAAAATTTAGGCTTTGTCCACATGTACCCATTAAAACAGTCCATTTGAAAATCCCTCCATCAACACAAGATTATAAAAACGACCTGAAAATGCTGATATGACCAAACTAACCCAAGCAAACATCGTAAGAACCAACTATACAAACAAAACTCAGAGCATCAACAGCTGAACGTGGCGTTTGAGGTGGTTTCAGGCTGACGCCGCTGTCTCTGAAACGCCAGTCAGAAGAAATGAGAATATAGGTTCTTTAGTAAAGAAAATGGTTCTAGATAGAACAATGAATGCTCAAAGAACACTTCATGTGGATGAAGGGTTTTTTCCATGGTGAAAGGGTTCTTCAGACTGAGGATTGTGCTGTAGATGGTTCTATATAGCCCCCAAAAGGGTAGTTAACGTGTCAAGCTTATAATAATAGAGGAACGGTTTTGGGTGCTATCTAGAACCATTTTCAGAAGGTTTCTGTATAGAACCATCTACAGCACATTCCTCCTCAATCTGAAGAAACCTTTTATCATGCCTTTGGGTTCTTTGAGTGTTATTAGTTCTGTATAGAACCATCTCTTTTAAGAGTGTCTCACTGATCTCCGGACGTTTTTGCTGCTCTGCTGAAAATCAGAGTGTACACGTCCAGGTGGGTAAAGGTGAAAAGGTTCAGCTTCAGTGTGGTCTGTGTAAACACAGCTGGAGAAATTTATGTCAACATTAAATCCTAATTCCAGTCCTGTTTAAGGATGAGTCATAATCCCACACAAAAGGTGTTAAATCTGAGGAAAGTCTTAAAGAGCAGAATAACACAGAGCACTGCTTAATGAGCTCAGTGAATACAGACACATTAACTCATCAATACACACACACCACTCACCTTCTGTACACAGTGTGTGTGTGTGTGTGTGTGTGTGTGTGTGTGTGTGTGTGTGTGTGTGTGTGTGTGTGTGTGTGTGTGTGTGTGTGTGTGTGTGTGTGTGAGTGATGCTATGGTAATACTGGGATAATTGAACTTGTTTACATTTCCTCTGGGAAATCAGTAACAGTTCAGAATTCACTAGAGAGAGACAGAGAGAGAGAGAAAGAAAGAGTGAGAGAAAGAGAGATGACAAGAGGAGACAGAGATGGAAAAGCATACAAGGGAGAGACAGTAAGAGACATGTAAGATACAGGTGGAACGAGAAATTAGTGAGAGATTAGAAATTCTATAAATTAGAAAGATGAGAAGAGAAAAAGGGAGATGGGTGGAGAAGCAAATGAGACATGGGGAGAGAAATGAGAAAAAGTGAGACAGAAAGAGAAGCAATTGAGAGAGTAGCTAAAGAGAAACGAGAGGAGGGATGAGAAGAGAAGCAAATGAGAGAGAGAGATACAACAAAAGAGATATACAGAGACAGAGATGTAAAGAGAAAAGAGAGAGACAATGGAAGAGAAGCAAATGAGAAAAAGGGAGAGATACAACAAAAGAGATAAACAGAGACAGAGATGTAAAGAGAAAAGAGAGAGACAATGGAAGAGAAGAGAGTGTAAGAGAAGCAAATGTCAAAGAGGGAGAGAAGAAAGAGAGAGATGGTTAAAAAGCAAGTGAGACATTGGGAGAGAAATGAGAAAGAGAGATGGGACGAGAAGCAAGTGAAAGAGAGTAGGTCAAGAGAAATGAGAGATGAGAAGTGAAAAGAGGGAGATGAAAGAAACAAATGAAAGAGATGGGAGAGTGAGACGTAAAGAGAAAAGAGAGAGACAGTGGAAGAGAAGCAAATGAGAAAGAGGGAGAGATACAACAAAAGAGATAAACAGAGACAGAGATGTAAAGAGAAAAGAGAGAGACATGAAGAGAAGAGAGTGGAAGAGAAGCAAATGAGAAAGAGGGAGAGAAGAAAGAGAGAGATGGGAAAGAGAGATGGGACGAGAAGCAAGTGAAAGAGAATAGGTCAAGAGAAATGAGAGATGAGAAGTGTAAAGAGGGAGATGAAAGAAATGAAAGAGATGGGAGAGTGAGGTGGGAAGAGAAGCAGATGAGAAAGATGAGAAGAGAAAAGAGAGATGGGAAGCAGAGCAAATGAGAGATGGGAAGAGAAAAGAGAGAGAGAGATAAGAGGAGAAGTGACAGGGGGAGAAAGAGATGGTAAAATAAAAGAGATGAGGAGAGACGGGAAGAGAAACAAGTGAAGAGGGAAAGACAGCGAGAGAGAGGGAATGAGAGACATTTAGGACAAAGGCACTAACCTGTGTATGCATAAATGTTATGCTGAGTGTGTGATCAGTTTGAGCTTGCACTGTGTGTGTGTGTGTGTGTGTGTGTGTGTGTGTGTGTGTGTGTGTGTGTAGTTGTGCATGTAAAGCCACGTTTGTCCTTTATGATCACGTTTGTGCAACAAAACGTCTCTGTGCCGTGTTCATGTACGCGTTCATGTGTGTGTGTGTGTGTGTGTGTGTGTGTGTGAGAGAGAGAGATTCAGGTGGTGATGCAGGCGGGTGTGCAAATACGTGCGTAGAATTTGTTTCCGTGGCAACAGGCATGAGTGAGTCAGTGCTGTGGAATGGCTGGTGAGCCTCTATTAGGCAGCAAGAGGCAGTTTCCATAGCGACTCAGCATCACAGCTGTGTGTGTGTGTCTGTGTGTGTCTGTGTGTGTGTGTGTGTCCGTGAAAGGACCTTGGTTTTTGTAACTTTTTATTCTCTTTTTATGTCATTTCCTTTTCAGCTCTCTCTTTTTCTCACTCTCTCTCTTCCTCTCCCTGAGTCTCTCTCTTTCTCCCTCTATGTTTCTCTTTCTCTGCCCAGACTCTCTCTCTTTCTTTCTCTCTTCCTCTTCCTGAATCTCTCTTTTCCTCCCTCTATGTTTGTCTCTCTGCTTCGTATGCACTCTCTCTTTCTCCCTCTGACGATCTTTTTCCCTCTCCCTGTGTAAGTCTCTCTCCCTCTGCACTCTCTCTCTCTTTTCTCTCTCTCCGTCTCTCTGCGTATCTCTCTTTCTGTGCTTCGCTCTCCCTTTCTCTCCCTTTGTATGTCTCTTTCCCCTCTGCACTCTCTTTCTCTCTGTCTCATCTCTTACTCTGCACTCTCTCTCTCTCTCTCACACACACACACACACTCTCACTCTCTCTCTCTCACACTCTCTCTCTCTCTCTCTCTCTCTCTCTCTCTCTCTCTCTCTCTCTCTCTCTCACTCTCTCTCTTTCTCTTTCTCTTTCTCTCTCTCTCTCTCTCTCTGGTCAGGGTAAACAGATGCTGTGGCTGTTATTTGTGTTTCCAGTTGGTCTGTCTTTCATATGAATTATCCACACATCCTGAACACGGCACACACACTGGCTAACAGGGTACCTCTCTCTCTCTCTCTCTCTCTCTCTCTCTCTCTCTCACACACACACACACACACACACACACACACACACACACACTGCAGAGAGAAAGAGAGAGAGCAAAGGGAGACAGACTGAACCAGTGGAGCTCACAGAGGGGTAAACGCTGAAATAAGGACCGTACCATAATAAGACAGATAAAGGGCACTAAAGGAGCCAGACCGTACCAAACGATGACAGAAGCCTCACCAGGGGGGACTTTTAGGACAGGACGTGATGGAAACAGAGGAGACAGTTACCTGTGAGACACACACACAGGGATCTAACAGACTGCCAAAGCACAGGCATAACTAGCAGAGCTCAGAGACAACAGAGAGCCATGAAAGCTAAGACACAAGAGCTTAAAGGGCAAGTCCACCCATTCTTCTTCATCCAAATTTCAACATAAATGTATCACCTCACTATGTCTCATTTATAACATCTGTCGCTGTTGTTTAGTCTTTGAAGGGACAAAAAATGACTCATCTATTTTATATTCGTTACACGTAAAGTGACATATTTCAAGTATTTAAGTTTTAATATTGATCTGTATGACGTAAAGCTCCTAAAACATAAAACAGAGACAACTTCAGAAGTCAATCAATTTTCCCCCTCGCTTTCACTTTGCTCTACTTACCTGTCTGTCTTTTTATTATCTGTAAGAACAATTTCACATGTTTGTCCAAAATTTCAGCCATCACTCTACTCTGTCTGTATCTCAGGGCCAGTTGCAAACCAGTGATGGCCCGGTTCTGACCCATGCTTACTATTTTCATCTCATCACAGTCTTGGAATGATGCTGATGACTTTGTACGAATCTGCATGCCAGAACACAGCGTCAGTTGAACCTGAACTAAACCATAAGGGATGATACAGCTGGCTGACTGCAGTCGGGCCAGTTTTAGCCCAAAATAGGATTAGAGTTCATTGTTCAGGGTAGGATGTCTTTGGGCCACATGTGGTCCAGAGTTCAAATACAGTGACAAACCGTGAGCATGACTGCTACAGCTGGGGCAGGTTTGACCTGCAGCGCATTAATAATTGGTGCAACAATTAATTAATAAAGTGCTTTTATTGGGCCACATTTGGTCCAGAAAGTCATGAAGAGAATCAAAAATGTCCACTGTATTATACATAATGTATACAAGTTTATACATTTTATATGGATAAAGTGGCTACTGGGTGGAAGTGCTAGAAGGCATTTTCTGATAAAATGACCAGTGAATGGAGCTGCATGAGGGGGGGTTCTGATTAAGTGGCCATGGAAGGAGGTACTAGAGAGCTGATTCTCAAAAAGTGGCCAGTGGGTGGAGCAATAAGAGAGCATTTCCACTGGGTGGAGCTACAAGAGGGGTTTCTGATAAAGAAGCCAGTGGGTGGAGTTACAAGAGAAACACTAGAGGGCGCTCATAAGAGAGCCCAGAATGAATGAGTTTCTATGGAGTTTGAAAGAATACGTGATGTTCAGTACAGTTTCTCCTTTTGTCTGAATGAGCTGTGATTTACAGTATATGCATTTAAAATCTTAATGTATGTGGTGACTGGTGATTTTAAGGGTACATTGGTGCACTTTAGGAAATAACTTCCCTGTTTCTGGTTTTCTCGTAGATATCCGAGATCGACGGAAGAAGCCAGTGATGCTGTTCATCCACGGCGGTTCTTACATGGAGGGTGCTGGAAACATGTTTGATGCCAGTGTTCTCGCTGCCTATGGCAATGTTATTGTGGTCACCATGAACTACAGACTGGGGGTTCTGGGTAAGTGTGACATTTTTTGCTGATCCAATAACAGTATGAGGTCTCACACACCATCATTCATTCCAGTAAAAAAAGCATAATTCAGAATCTGTCACTAACATTCGCAACCAAGCACCATCATTGACCATCAAACACCAGCACATCCATCAAAAACTAGCAATCATTCTCCATTAAACAGAATCATTTTTTATAAGACATCATTCACCATCAAGCATTTTCATTCTCCATCAAACACCAACATTCTCCATCAAACACCAACATTCTCCATCAAAACACCAACATTCTCCATCAAATACCAACATTCTCCATCAAACACTATCATTCTCCATCAGACACCATCATTTTCCATGAAACGCCATAATTATCCATGAAACACCATAATTCTCAATGAAACACCAACATTCTCCATCAAACACTAACATTCTCCATCAAATACTATCATTCTCCATCAAATACTATCATTCTACATCAAACACTAACATTCTTCATCAAACACCAACATTTTCCATCAAAAACCAACATTCTCCATCAAATACTAACATTCTCCATCAAATACTAACATTCTCCATCAAACGCTAACATTCTCCATCAAATACTATCATTCTCCATCAAATACTAACATTCTCCATCAAATACTAACATTCTCCATCAAACACTAACATTCTCCATCAAACACTATCATTCTCCATCAAATACTATCATTCTACATCAAACACTAACATTCTTCATCAAACACCAACATTTTCCATCAAAAACCAACATTCTCCATCAAACACCAACATTATCCATCAAATACTAACATTCTCCATCAAATACTAACATTCTCCATCAAATACTATCATTCTCCATCAAATACTATCATTCTACATCAAACACTAACATTCTTCATCAAACACCAACATTTTCCATCAAAAACCAACATTCTCCATCAAACACCAACATTCTCCATCAAATACTAACATTCTCCATCAAATACTAACATTCTCCATCAAACACCAACATTCTCCATCAAATACTATCATTCTCCATCAAATACTATCATTCTACATCAAACACTAACATTCTTCATCAAACACCAACATTTTCCATCAAAAACCAACATTCTCCATCAAAAACCAACATTCTCCATCAAATACTAACATTCTCCATCAAATACTAACATTCTCCATCAAACGCTAACATTCTCCATCAAATACTAACATTCTCCATCAAATACTAACATTCTTCATCAAACACCAACATTTTCCATCAAAAACCAACATTCTCCATCAAATACTATCATTCTACATCAAACACTAACATTCTTCATCAAACACCAACATTTTCCATCAAAAACCAACATTCTCCATCAAACACCAACATTCTCCATCAAATACTAACATTCTCCATCAAATACTAACATTTTCCATCAAACACCAACATTTTCCATCAAAAAACCAACATTCTCCATCAAACACCAACATTCTCCATCAAATACTAACATTCTCCATCAAATACTATCATTCTCCATCAAACACTAACATTCTACATCAAACAATATCATTCTCCATCAAACATTAACATTCTCCATTAAACAATATCATTCTCCATCAAATACTATCATTCTCCATCAAACACTAACATTCTCCATTAAACAATATCATTCTCCATCAAATACTATCATTCTCCATCAAACACTAACAGTCTCCATCAAATACTAACATTCTGCATCAAACACTATCATTCTCCATCAGACACCATCATTTTCCATGAAATGCCATAATTATCCATGAAACACCATAATTCTCAATGAAACACCAACATTCTCCATGAAACACTAACATTCTCCATCAAATACTATCATTCTCCATCAAATACTATCATTCTACATCAAACACTAACATTCTTCATCAAACACTAACATTCTTCATCAAACACCAACATTTTCCATCAAAAACCATCATTCTCCATCAAATACTAACATTCTTCATCAAACACCAACATTTTCCATCAAAAACCAACATTCTCCATCAAACACCAACATTCTCCATCAAATACTAACATTCTCCATCAAATACTATCATTCTCCATCAAACACTAACATTCTCCATCAAACAATATCATTCTCCATCAAACATTAACATTCTCCATTAAACAATATCATTCTCCATCAAATACTATCATTCTCCATCAAACACTAACATTCTCCATTAAACAATATAATTCTCCATCAAATACTATCATTCTCCATCAAACACTAACAGTCTCCATCAAATACTAACATTCTGCATCAAACACTGTCATTCTCCATCAAACACCAACATTCTCCATCAAACACTATTATTCTCCATCAAACACTATCATTCTCCATCAAACACTATCATTCTCCATCAAACACCAACATTCTCCATCAAACACCATCATTCTCCATCAAACACCAACATTATTCATCAAACACTCATTCTCCATCAAACACCAACATTCTCCATCAAACACTATCATTCTCAACCAAACACCATCATTCTCTATCAGACATCATCATTCTCCATCAAACACCAACATTCTCCATCAAATACTAGCATTCTCCATCAAACACCAACATTCTCCTCAAATACTAACATTCTCCATCAAACACCAACATTCTCCATCAAACACCAACATTCTCCATCAAAACACTAACATTCTCCATCAAACACCAACATTATCCATCAAACACCAACATTCTCCACCAAACACCATCATTCTCAACCAAACACCAACATTCTCCATCAAACACTATCATTCTCCATTAAACAGAATCATTCTTCCTAAGACACTATCATTCACCATGAAGCGCTATTATTCTCCATCAAACACTAACATTCTCCATCAAACACCAACATTCTCCATCAAACACCAACATTTTCCACCAAACACCATCATTCTCAACCAAACACCATCAGACACCATCATTCTCCATCAAACACCAATATTCTCCATCAGACACCATCATTCTCCTTCAAACACCAAGATTCTCCTTCAAATACCAACATTCTCCATCATATACCAACATTCTCCAACAAACACTAACATTCTCCATCAATCACCAACATTCTCCATCAATTACCAACATTCTCCATCAAACACCAACATTTTCCATCAAAGACCAACATTCTCCATCAAACACTATCATTCTCCATCAAATACTAACATTCTCCATCAAATACTAACATTCTCCATCAAACACTATCATTCTCCATCAAACACTATCATTCTCCATCAAATACTAACATTATCCATGAAACACCATCATTCTCAACCAAACACCATCATTCTCCATCAGACACCATCATTCGCCATCAAACACCATCATTCTCCATCAAACAGCATCATTCTCCATCAAACACAAACATTCTCCACCAAACACCATCATTATCAACCAAGCACCAACATTCTCCATCAAATACCATCATTCTCCATCAAATACTATCATTCTCCATCAAATACTAACATTCTCCATGAAACACCATCATTCTCAACCAAACACCATCATTCTCCATCAGACACCATCATTCGCCATCAAACACCAACATTTTCCACCAAACACCAACATTCTCCACCAAACACCATCATTATCAATCAAGCACCAACATTCTCCATCAAACACCAACATTCTCCATTAAACACCAACATCCTCCATCAAACACCAACATTCTCCATCAAACACTAACATTCTACATCAAACACCATCATATGTGAAGTTTTACTGCAGTAGAGGTGGTTCAGTGTGTGAGATGTGTTGTGGAGATGCTGTAAGTTCTGCTGCTCATTATCTCAGAGAGGTTGAGAGATGTTGTATTTTTACTGTTCTGAGCTTTAGGTGACTCTGGTGTATTAACTGACTCTGTTTATAAAAAAATACATCCACAGTTCTGAAGGTAGCATCCTCCAGACTCCAACCAAAACACAGCCTCACCTCCACCCTGTACACTCTACACACTCAGGAGCACACACACACACACACACACTGTGCAGTGAGATGATGCAGTGCTCTTGATTCCACTAGTTTTTTACAACTGCTAACAAGCGTTTACTGATGCTTGAGATATATTTTTAAAACTCTAAACACAACATCTCTCACACATGCATGTACACACACACTTCTCTCGCCCTCTTCTCTAGTCACACACACACACACACACACACACACAGAGAGAGAGAGAGAGAGAGAGAGAGAGAGAGAGAGAGAGAGAGAGAGAGAGAGAGAGAGAAATAAAAATCAAAGAGAGAGAGAGAGAGAGAGAGAGAGAGAGTACACACACACACACACACACACACACACACACACACACACACAGGTTTAAAATTAAACAACCCTACTTAAGAGACGAAGTGACTTGTAAGTTTTTTCTGGCGGACTACCAAATAAAAATCAAAGAGAGAGAGAGAGAGAGAGAGAGAGAGAGAGAGAGAGAGAGAG
>BRDA01000953.1:0-15630 GCA_036984385.1 Crenuchus spilurus | reverse complement strand
AAGTACTAAGATTGTATTGTTAACAAAGTTCTGTTATGTATTTGAAGTTTGAGTCCCAAACAAATAGAACTGAGCACATTCCTCCTAAAGGGCGCCTTCTTATGGCCCAAATCTAAACCTACATAATGTCTCTGGTTCTGCGCAGCCTAAAATAAATTATTTTTAAGACGAAGCATCTAAAAGCTACATGTTTAGTGTTCAGCAGTAAAGTCCAGGTATGTGTTGTTATATTATAAATCATAAAAGACATTTGAAGATCTGAAGGGATTTGAAGGGTTCTTTTACAAAATACATCGATATTTTATTTGTTTATTTCATGTATTTGCTGTATAAATACCGTATAAGCAGATTTGGCCAGTCGTAGACTCTTAAGAGTCAATAATATAGGCAGCGTACATGTACATTAGCATTATGTTAATGACATTTGGCTGATGCTCTTATCCACTCTTATGACCTCTTATTCCTATGATGGTTTTAGTACTGAAACTCATTCCCAGGCTCTCTCGCTTATAAAGCTAATAGTTGTCTAATATGTGAGTTTTAAAGCTTTGTTTACACGTACAGTCATATCTGATTTCTCTCCCACATCCGCTGCAGATTTGATCTTTTCTTTGAAGTCTGAACATCAAAAGGTAGCATCCCAAACAGATCAGTTCTGTTCTGATTTGGAGCGCATTCATATACACCAACGCAGCCATTTCAGCTCGACGGCAAATGCTGATGCTGTGACTAAACGTGCAAATCCGATCAGGTAAAGCTGGAGAAACAAATCTGAACTGAATATTTAACCCCATTAAAGATTTGAGCATTTCCTGGAGCCTCAGTGGAGTCTGGCCCGCCACTGCATGACAAACGAGTGAATGTCCCGATCTGATCCAAAAGGGCACATTTTAACTCCTTAAAATCCTTTCAGGGTCTGTATGAGCATCACTTCATCTCCTTCCTCTCATAACTGCTGAACATACCTATTAGTTTCATAGTGGATATGCAACATAATGGATACTGATGCATTCATAGTAGATACTTAATCATTTATAGTAGATATTGAAAAACTCATAGTAGATAGCAAATCATTCATAATTGAAACAGAGTCATTGATTGTAAATACTGAATAATTCAAGAGTGGTTCCTGAATAATTCAGAGTGGACACTGAATAATTCATAGAGAATATTGCGTAATGCATAGTACATACAAAGTAATTAATAATGGATAATGAATGATTCATAGTAAATACTAAATAACTCATAGTAGTTACTGCATAAATCATAGTGGATACTGCATAATTCTTAGTAAATACTGAATAATTCATGGTAGGTACTGAATAATTCATAGTGGATACTGAATAATTTGTAGTGGATACTGAATAATTCTTAGTAAATACTGAATAATTCATAGTAGATACTGAATAATTTGTAGTGGATACTGAATAATTTGTAGTGGATACTGAATAATTCATACTGGATACTGAATAATTCATGGTGGATATTGCATAATTCATAGTAGATACTGAATGATTCATAGCAGATACTGAATAATTCATAGTGGATACTAAATAATTTGTAGTAAATAATGAATAATTCATAGTGGATACTGAATAATTCGTAGTGGATACTGAATAATTCATAGTGGATATTGCATAATTCATAGTAGATACTGAATGATTCATAGCAGATACTGAATAATTCATAGTGGATACTAAATAATTTGTAGTAAATAATGAATAATTCATAGTGGATACTGAATCATTCATAGTGGATACTGAATAATTTGTAGTGGATACTGAATAATTCATAGTGGATATTACATAATTCATAGTAGATACTGAATGATTCATAGCAGATACTGAATAATTCATAGTGGATTGTCAATAATTTGTAGTAAATACTGAATAATTCATAATAGATACTGAATAATTCATAGTGGATACTAAATAATTTGTAGTAAATAATGAATAATTCATAGTGGATACTAAATAATTTGTAGTAAATAATGAATAATTAATAGTGGATACTGAATAATTTGTAGTAATTAATGAATAATTCAGAGTGGATACTGAATGATACATAGTCAATATCAAATAATTCATAATGGATACTGAATAATTTGTAGTATACACTGAATGATTCATAGTGGATACAGAATAATTAATAGTAGACAACAAATAATTCACATTAGTTATTGGTTAATAAGTCTTAATATTTAAAAGATTAAATATAAGAATATTTTTCAATTTTTCTTTACAGCAGCACAATGCCTTCACTGAATACACTGTATCTTAAATATTCAATTGTATATTATTGTATATTAAATATTCAATAATTTAATCTGTACTCTATAAATTCACCTTTGTCTTCCTGTGTTCCTGTCTTTGATTTACAACCTAAAGATATGTTGCATTTTAATCTATATATTCTTATATCTGCTTGCTTTTCTCTTTGTTGTGTTTTCTTTCAGAGATCCAAATATTCCCGTGCCGCAGGACACAAAATTCATCCATACTAAGCCAAACCGCTTCGAGGAGGTCATCTGGACCAAGTTCAGCTCCAAGGACAAGCAGTACCTGCACATCGGCCTGAAGCCTCGTGTCCGTGACAACTACCGGGCCAATAAAGTGGCTTTCTGGCTAGAGCTAGTGCCTCACCTGCACACACTGCACGAAGAGATCATCAGCTCAATCACCACTCGCCTGCCACCTGGACGGGTCCGTCCCGGTCGGAAGGAAACACCGCAGGGTCCAGGGACGAGATCCACAAGGCATCCGGTGGTCTCCACTTACCCTCCAGAATCAGACCCGGAAGGCTCGGAACGTCCACGCTTCTCTCCCTTCCCGGAAGCCACTCGTGATTACTCAACCGAGTTGAGTGTGACAGTGGCAGTGGGAGCATCACTGCTGTTCCTCAATGTCCTGGCCTTCGCCGCCCTCTACTACAAGCGTGACAAACGACACGAGCTCCTCCAGCGCAGGCATCGGCGTCTTTCGCCTCAACGTGGTGCCGGAGGCCCTGCAGGAGGCATTGTGGGCATAGCAGGCATAGCGGGTATGGCTCCACCCCACAATGACCTGGCGCTCAGCCAAGAAGAGGAGCTAATGTCCCTCCAGATGAAGCAACAGAGAGTAGAGCTGGACCACGGTACCCCGCTGGCACCTCGCGGTCTACACGGAGACCTAGAGCCCTTGCGCCCACCTGTGTGCCCGCCGGACTACACATTGGCATTGAGGCGGGCACCCGAGGATGTGCCGCTCATGACGGCCAATGCCCTCTCCATGATGCCCAGCACCATCACTGGCATGCAGCCCCTTCATGCCTTCAACACTTACCCCCCTGTCCCAGCCCCCAGTTCCAGCCACAGTAACAACGCCCTGCCCCACCAACACTCCACAACACGTGTATAGTAGTAGCGCCTCCAGGAAGGGGGCCAAGCACCTCGACCTCTGTGAAGTCAGCACCTCGTACAATCAGAACATGATAAGAAGCATTTTCAGGCTGATTTAGTGCTGATCTGTGGTGCCCTAAAGGAGCATCATTAACATGATGTTGCTCCTTGTTGTAAATGGGAAATACTCTTTTATGGTTGGTTGGCAGGTGTCCATTAATTCGCCTGCGAAGTAGATAAAAAGTTTAATCACTCATCTAGCTACACTAGTCTAGCTGGCTTAATTTTTTTCCATAACTAAAAAAAGTACCATCCTACCATGAACAAGTTGACTCCTCATGTTTCCTATATATAGACATTGAGGTATGCTGTTATAACAAATTAATGGATTGGTTAAAGACGCCTCTTCCACATACATTCATTTTATATAACAATTCGCAGCAGATATTCTTTACTTTTCAAAAAGTTTTTTGATTGGTCCCTGATATATTGTTTCAAACTTGTTGACAAATTGAACTAGAATATCTTAGATTCTTTACATTTTACATCCAGAGTGTCTTATAATTTAATCACGTATTTATATGCGAATGTAGCATTAGGAGTCTAGCCCAAGGACTCTTATTAGTCAAGTGTGGTGTGCATGCCTGGGCGGAGATTGTCTTCCATGGAGCAATCATGCCCACTTATTGCAAACTTTAAAAGATAGGCTTTGGCTGGCAGAGTTTTTGAGAAATGAAATTTTATGACCTGTGATGCCACTCTGCACTCTATTCTCATGGCAGTTTCAATCACTTCTGCCAGAATGCCAGTATGTCAGTACAAAAGATCACACCAACAACTTCCAGAGCATCTAGAGTGTTATGGCTAACATTTGTGCCAACACAACACATCCATCCATACATGGAGAAGCCGTGGCTGCTGGTTAGGGATCTGGTCTTGTGCGATCCCCAGACAGATCATGAATGAAGTGTCCTTGAGCAAAGGCACCTAACCCCCAACAGCTCCCTGGGCACCATGGATAGGTCTGCCCACCGCTTTGGGAACATTCTCACAGCCTCTAGGTCAATAGTGTGTGCTTGTCACTGCATGGATGGGTTAAATGTGGAGGTAAAATTCCATCAAATCACATTGGCAAAAGATGAATCCAATGAGGGTCACTGTGGCAGCGGGCAAAGAAGGGCCTCCCAAACTTCTCAATTTCTGGCAACCTCTTCTGGGAGATCCCCGGCTGTTCCCAAGCCAACTGTGAGATATAATCTCTCCAGCAGGTCCTGGGTCTGCTTCTGGGTCTACTTGCAGTGGGACACGCTTGTAATTTCTCAAGCAGGAGCTGGCCAGGGGCCTAAAGAGATACTCGAACCACTTCAACTGGCTCCTGACAATTTGGAGGCTTCAGTCCGAGGCTCTCCCAGATTGCAGAACTCCACAGCCTGTCCTGTAGAGTAAGTCCTGAAACCCTGCAGAGAAACCACCTGTACTCCTGACCTTACTTTTTCGGTTTAGATTAGATTTGACTAGTGAACACACTAGGCTGTGAAAACGTGCCCAAAGAGGTGGCACCCAGGGACCAGTTGGGGATTAGGTGCCTTGCTCAAGGGCACTTCTGTTATGACCTGCCTGGGGATCAAACTGGCGACCTTCCAGTCACATGACCAAAACGCCTGCCCCTAATTCACTATGTCATTATTTTCTAAATTTAAAGTTCAGGCCATTTTTTGGCAAAGAAGAGCATAATATCCACTTTTTCCTGGATCAACAATTTTACTCCTGAATGTAGTGGACGGCATCACAGATCAGCACAAACAAATCTCCAACAGAGAGTGTTTCTGTTCACGTCCTAATGGTACGGGGCACTAAGTTCATGGAGGTAGCACCTCGCTGACCCTCTGGACAAAGACTCTACAGAGATACTGAGAGACTGTACTTGCCTGTCCTTTTACCTCCAGCTCCAGCTCCTCTCTCTCTTTTTCTTTGTCTCTGCCTGGCCTGAGAACGGACAAGTTTTACGCCGAGAACCAGAGGAACGATTGTCTTGGCCACCTCGCCTGGCTTTTATCTCCGTGACGTGAAGCTGGTCTCATTTTTCTTATCTCTATTCCTTCTCTCCCTCCTCGCTCGGCCACATTTTCTTCGTTCATCCCCCGTCTTCTTCTTTGTTGTTTTTGTTGTTCCATTGGGTTTTTAAGGTCAACTTGACGGAACTTCAGTGGTTTTTGCCTACGTTGAACACTTTTATAAATCGAGAGAAAACGTGTAAAAAAAAAAAAAAAAGCGGAGATGAATGAAGAAAAAAAAATCATAAAAACAAAGATTCTGAAATCGTTTTTACCAGCATTTCTGTGCCAAGTACTGTGATAATCGTCCAATCAGACGCCGAGTCTGCCGGACCGACTTGGAGTGTACCGCCCAAACCGGATCGGATCGAGAGGAATCAATGAGGAGGAGAAAGTGCCAAAACCTTGTTTTGCTTTTCTTTTTGCGCTCTTCATTTGCCTTTCTTTCTTTTTATTATTTTTGGGGGTTTTTTTGGTTTTGCACTCTTTGCTGGTTTCTGCTCATGAAAAAAGATTAAGAATATAAATAAAAAATATCTATATAGAAAGTCTAAATATAGAAATTATCCAATTTTTTTATCTTGTTTGCTCTCTCTGGGAAATTTGCATGATTTATTTTCTAAAAAGGAAAAAAAAAAACAACAGAAAAATGGACAGAACAGACTTCTGTTTTGTTTTTTCTTGTTGCTCTCTCTCTCTTTCTGTTTTTCTATCTCTGCTGATTTTTTGTGATTATTTTTCTGTAGATACTTTAAACATATCAGGTAAATGGAAACTGATTATCATCACAATAAAAAAGGATAAATAGATCCCTTCTTTATTTTCTATTTAATCAATGAACCTTCAAAGGATGTATTAACCCAACAACTCTTCATTTCTACTGTAAATTCTACTGCAGTGACCGCGTTGAGATAAGTGGTCACTGTACTCTTGCAGTCTGGACTCTACAGAATAGCCCATCCTTTCTTTCTCTTTCTTTTTTTCTTTCTTTTTTCTCTCTTTCTCATATTCAGATGGTCGACGTGCTTTCTATACTTCATTTGACCAGGGCACTGAGGAAGCAAGAAGACAAGGACATGAGATGGGCAAATAAATCAAGACTAAGTGGACTCAGTACTGACCAGTTCTAGGCCCAGTGGGTCAAAGTGGCCAGAACAGGCCTTCAGCAAGAGTGCTGTCCATGATATTGGTTCTGGGCTTCAATTGGTGGACTCTATAATGCTCATACATGGCCAGTATGAGCTAGAGGTGACTCGTAGCTCCTCACACAAACTGAACACTCATTATTTCGTTCTCACATCCCATTTTGGAACAATGGACAGACCAATTTCTACCTGGACAAAGCAAAAGAAAACCACAACAACAACAAAAAAACACAACAAACTGTACATTTTTTTCCTAAGGTGTAAAACAGAAGACATGGTCTTTGTAAATATTATGTTTATTGTTTGGTTTACAGGTGAATGGCCCAAAACGTATCCTTTGTGACAGCAGGTGCAAGTTGAGTCATGCAGGAGTAGCTTCGGTTAAACTTTCTTTCCTTCTTGTTAGACGCTCTTTGGGTTCATCGATTTTTGACCTTGGGCCATGGCTTTTTCCCTGTTTTTAAGGACAGCAGGTTGAATCTGGAGCCAGGTAAGAGTGGAAATACACCCTGTGGCCTGGTCAGTAGCTACACCAGCCTTATAGATGCAATTTTTGGCCATTTTTTTATCAAAAACACCCAGCACATACACTACTACTACTATGTCCACACACCCCTGCTAATGCATTCAGCTGACACAGATGTACAAATGCACACACACAGCTTGTCTAGTCCCTTTAGAGATGTACTGCCAATAGAACAGGACTAAACATGAACCAACTGCCACCATGTTTAATGCCAGGCGTGGGCTAGAGGGGTTTAAAGCCCCCCGGCATTGAGCTGTGGAGCAGTGGAACTGTGTTGATGAAGTTGAGGATGAGGTGGTGATGGTGATCATCTAACATCCTGACGCTCTTGTACCTGAATGCAATCAAATCCTCACAGCAATGCTCCAAGATTAAGTAGAAAGTCTTTATTGGACAGTAGAGACAACAAAAGCAGGATAAATAGGATATTTTATCCATATTAACAGCATCTCCATTGAAAGGTCTAGAGAGGGACAGCCTAATGATGGAAAATCTGCACATCTATAATCTGTGTTTCTGATAAAATGGCCAAAGATTGCTGACAGATGCTGATGTTTCTAATAAAGTGGCCAATCCGTGTAACTCTATATTGGTGCCAAATGTTCCAGCTGGACTAAATTAGAACATTGGCACAGTTTGGTCTCCAGAATGAAGAACATACTAATGTTGCTGACAGCGAATGCAAGCCAGTAGCCACCAGTTAGCATAATATTGTTCTCATAATGCTAATTGTTAGCTATTTGCTTTCATTCACTGTTAGCAACATTAGCATTGTTGACTGAGCCATTGCTTTTGGAGATGTCCTCCAGTGGATAAATACAGGCATGGTTCAGAACGTAAAAATAAAGGTTCCTTAATGGTTCTTGGCCAGGATGTTCATTAGCTGGGTTTCCATTCAAACATTTACTAAATGTTAGGTATGCATTTATGAAATTTCAGCATAACATGCAAATCAATTTGAGTTTCCATCCACTGCAGTTATGCAGCGACACTTTAGATGATGGATCTGCTTTGAGTTGCCGCAGCAAAATTAAGAAATTTAACTCAGTCTTAACTTTTAAAAGAGTTCAAGTTTACAGACTTTTTATGTGCTGCAGTTCAGAGATGCCAGGCAGGATGAGCCCTTATCTGAAATATCTGTGCCATTCTGACAATGTCCACCATACAAATAAAGAAACAAACTCTCCAGACAATTCTGGGAGAACATAGTGAATAAACATTTTTCAGACTTTGTCATGTCAGAATGTCCAAAGTAGACTTTAGAAAGTTCAGCACTATGGGGCCATCCATAGACCCAGGTGTCAACAACCACCCCTGCCAAAAGAATTGCTTTACCTAACACTTATGTGGAAAGTTGTGTACAGAGAGGGAATAAGGTACAAGAGGTAGGGTATAGGCTATAAGGAGTATAGGGTACAGAGGGTGTAGATGGTCCAAAAAGTATAAGGTTAAGAGAAGGTATAGAGTTAAGGAGTATAAAATACAGAGCATATAGGGTATGAGTATATGGTTTAAGGAGTATAGGGTACAGAGCGTATAGGGTGTAAGGAGTTTAGCGTACACAGAGGGTGTATGGCAGGGGTAGGCAACTCCAGTCCTGGAGTGCCGGTTTCCTGCACAGTTTGGTGATCTACCTGATCAAACACACCTGATTCAACTCAGCGGGCAATTAGCATGTTTAATTGCAGTGTCAGAGCAGTGACATCACCAAACTGTGCAGCACTCAGCACCATCACTTCAGGACTGGAGTTGCCTACCCCTGGTGTATGGTGTAGAGAGTAGAGAGGGTATAGGGTATAAGGAGTATAGAATAGAGACGGTACAGGGTATAAGGAATATAGAGTACAGAGAGGATATAGGGTGTAAGGAGTATAGGGTACAGAGAGGGTATAGGGTGTAAAGACTATAGGGTACAGAGAGGGTATAGGGTGTAAGGAGTATAGGGTACAGAGAGGGTATAGGGTGTAAAGACTATAGGGTACAGAGAGGATATAGAGTGTAAGGAGTATAGGGTACAGAGAGGGTATAGGATGTTAGGAGTATAGGGTACAGAGAGGGTATAGGGTGTAAGGAGTAGAGAGGGTATAGGGTGTAAGGAGTATAGGGTACAGAGGGTATAGGGTGTAAGGAGTATAGGGTACAGAGAGGGTATAGGGTGTAAGGAGTATAGAGTAGAGAGAGTATAAGGTGTAAGGAGTATAGGGTATAGAGAGGGTATAGGGTGTAAGGAGTATAGAGTAGAGAGGGTATAGGGTGTAAGGGGTATAGGGTATAGAGAGGGTATAGGATGTAAGGAGTATAGGGTACAGAGAAGGTATAAGGTGTAAAGACTATAGGGTACAGAGAGGGTATAAGGTGTAAGGAGTATAGGGTGCAGAGAGGGTATAGGGTGTAAGTATAGGGTACAGAGGGTATAGGGTGTAAGGAGTATAGGGTACAGAGGGTATAGGGTGTAAGGAGTATAAGGTACAGAGAGGTAACAGAGTGTAAGGAGTATTTCATAGATCACAGCTATGTACACTGTATGTCAAAAAAATGGAAAACGCCCTTTTCCTTCAACTTGTTCACCTCATCCTAACATTCAACACTTTTGGTAATTTTTGTGTGTTTGCAAATTTGGGGGTTCTTTTCATTCATGTTTTTTTTTTTTTTTTTCAAAATGTGCAAACTTAATGGATGGAAAACCTGCTAATGGCATAATGAATGAGAGCATAAAGAACCATCAACTGAAAGGTTCTTTAGGGAACAGTGGTGTGAATATTGTTCGGCTTTTAGTTTGAAGGCCGCAGTTCAGCGGCAGCCTGGGGAAATTTTGATTTCTTTATTCAGTTTTGTTTCCAGAGCAAGAACCTTTGGTTTGATCTTCAGAGAACCTTTTTTAATACGAGTTCCTCACAAAGGGAGCTTACAGTTTTGATGCCTTCAAAGTCAATGTCATGGTTTTTAGGCTGGCCTGCTCATAGACTTTTGGTTTTGAGCATTTTTTCTGTCATTATTTCCTAAAGTAAACAACACTGTGGGCGTAACTGCTACTCAAACCAGTTCAACATTATTTTTTCGACCCAAATCGTTGGAGACTGGCTGGGAGGGACCTTGATTTCTGGCTTATCTCTTTTGCTGTGAATTTGAGCTGCATAATTAATTATATTTCAGAATAGAGAATTTAAACTGTCCATATTTTTCTAAAGAGCAAAAATGGGATGTATGGGGTGAGCGTTCAGTGGCAGCGGACAGACACGTGAAGCACATTTTTCACCAGGGGTTTAATGGTGATACTCTACAGTCTGCTGTTGCCATGTATGTATTTAAAAAAGGGTGGGGGGCTTGGGGGAGTGGCAACATAAAAAACAGATATTTACTAAGTGCAACTGTTCAAATAGTCATGCTGGGTTGCCAAATAATATAAAAAGACTTGCACCTGTTGGTTTTTTTGTTTTCAGTTACAGCGAGATGAGCGTATTAAGGGTTTGGAGAATGACGTTAATATTTCTATTTCATATAAAGGCTATTACACACTGTATGTTGTGTATATGAACTGGAGAACATTAAAAGACATTATTAAACAGTCCAGCGTCTCCGCCTCCTCAGTCAGCTTATGCTGAACTTTCTCTGTTATTATATAACACTTATGTAATCTAGTACGGTTGTATTGGAGCTGATATTTTACTTAAATCAACGACTATGTCATGAATGCAGTTATATTTCTAATGTTGATGATGCTGTAAGCTCACTGTACCTCACTGTATTGGCTTGAATATAAAGGTAAACAAGCAAAATGATCTGCTGATACAGTGACATTACTTTACTTGAAAGGTTAGAGCATTCTCAAAATGAGAAATAATACATACAGACTAGTTTGAAGTTGATTTCACTTGTGAAACTGATTTTGGCACTCATACAGTCTTGCATCAATAAGAATATGGTAAAAAAAAAAAAAGCTATTTAGATAAACATAAAGTGACAGATTTCAAGCCTTTTTTGCACAGTAATAGTGTTTGGCACTGTGAGCAGCTGCTGGGTATCTCCCTAAATCTTCTCAGCAGATGGAAGCATGAAGTGCTGTAAAATCTGGGCTGTGTTGACTCTGGTCTTGATAAAACACAGTGGACCAAAACCAGCAAATGACATGACACCTCAAACCATCACAGACTGCAGAAACATTTCTACTCATTGTTCTTTAAATATTCTTTGGTAGAACGACTGTGTTTAGAATTGTTGTCTTGCTGCATGACCCACCTTCTCTTGAGATTCAGTTCATGGACAGATGTCCTGACATTTTCTTTAGAATTCTCTGATATAATTCAGAATTCATTGTTTATCAATGATGACAAGCCATCCTGGCCCAGATGCAGCAAAACAGGGCCAAACCATGATACTACCACCACCATGTTTCACAGATGAGATGTGTTTTCCTTTCTCCATTTCATTTAAACCAAAAAGTTCTATTTTGGTGTCATCCATCCACAAAACATTCTTCCAATAGTCTTCTGGCTTGTCCACGTGATCTTTAGTAAACTGCAGATGAGCAGCAATGTTCTTTTTGGAGAGCAGTGACTTTCTCCTTGCAAGCCTGCCATGCACACCATTGTGGTTCAGTGTTCTCCTGATGGTGAACTCATGAACATTAACATTAGCCAATGTGAGAAAGGCCTTCTGTTGCTTAGAAGTTACCCTGGGGTCCTTTGTGACTGGCACCATACATGCTACCATGATACTACCATGTCAGTGTCACTGCTATGCTGAGAATGATCTACCATGCAAGTAACAACAGGGACAAGGGTCTTGAGGAATGTCAAGGAATGAGGTAGAAGAGGTTGATCAGTCAGTGGACCCTGCTCAGAAACAACTACCAAAACTGACAATTAACAGATGACTTGAACCAGGTGTTTATGAGCAGGGAAATCATCAAATTTTGCTGGACACCATCCCTCCAGGGATCCTCAAAGGATTACAGCCTGTAATTATACACCTGCACAGTGGACCTGTAAGGTAGAGGTTTTTAATAGAGTTGCCAGTGAGTGTTCACCAAATTCAGGCATCCATGCAGGCATCGCAATGTTGTATCAGTGTTGCAATAAAGTTGTCACAACATCAACATGCATACTGGGCAGCCAGCACTGTACATGTTTAACAATATAACCATGAACAAGTACAAATTTAGCATACACAAGATTCACAATTGATAGTATAAAAAGTAACATTGTAGTACAAAATCATTAGATATACATTGTATATACAAAATCAGTCAGCAAACTTTCTCACCAACAGTGAGTTCATATATCTACCAGTCCAACCTTCACCGAGGCTTGGTACTTCAGGGTACCTTCAAAGATCTTGAGGAGTCCATATCTCGGTGGGTCACAGCGAGATGAGGACGGAGAGGATTTCACACCAGAATGAATCGCTCTCAGTTGCCCTGAGTCCGGCAGGCTTTGGAAAGCAGGAGTTTGACTTTGCCACGGAGAAAGTTTGTCTGAACTTGGAGGAGCTCTGACAGAGACTGTGTGTGTGTCTGCACTGATCGTCTAAGAGTGGCTGAGGTCCGGACCTGCTGGCGAACACAGAGAGAGTTTAATTAAAGACTTGCTGAGTCTATTTGGGAAATGTGACCCTAACATTAAGAATATTTTCACACTAAAGCTTTTTGCAGAGTTCGGTATGTTGGGTCAAGTGGGAAAGTTGTTTTTGAGCAAACGAGAGCATTGACCTCTGGCCCTTCTAAAATCAGTGGCCTGGGGTTCACTTTGGTACAGTTTGCTGCAGGTGTGGCAGCTATATGGTCCTGGTACCACATGTGAGATTGTACGATTGGTTCTTTTTTTAACGTGACAGCTTCATCTTATCATGGTACCTCTCTTTCCATGCTTTGCCAATGGCAACATTCACCTGCATTCACACACGTTATGTCCACTAGTTGCAAACTGTAGGAGCACTAGTGAATGTGGACAACCAGCCAGTCATGGTGCAGGACTGATGGGAGTTTTAAGAGGAAAGACAAAGGCTCCTTGTTTGCAAGGACTTGTACATGAGGAAATTCCATACATCCCTGTTCCACAACCGCTTGAATGTTTGTATCCAAACAGAATAATAAAAAGCAGCATTTAGAGATCAAGAGATTAAGCTTCTTCATACAAGTTTGTGAACCTGTACACCGAAAAGTGACATGTTGAACTGCACAACTGATCCACGGTTTGGATGGAATTCTAAAACCAGCGATAATGCCCTCTTCCCTCATATGAACCCAGACAATGTCCTGGGTGCAGAGTCACAGATTTGAAGTGTAAAAACACCCAAATAGATGTTACAAAGAGGTTACAAGCTATATCTATAGATGCCAGAGGGCACCAGACTTTAACAAGCCACACTGTTATTACAAATAACATTGAGTGTATTTGATTAAAAACGTCCACTCTACTTCCATAAAAAGTTCGAAATTAAGCCAAAATAAGGTCAAAAATCATATATTTTTTAGTTAAGATTGATGTTCTACACTCATCACCATGTGCTTCTGTTTTTTTGTTTTGGGATCCCTGCTCCTCTCTTATAACCCAGGTTTTTGTAGCTTTGGTTTGGTGTTCTTGTCTATAGACCATGTTTATTTGTTTTGGATGTTTGCTGCATTGTTGTTACTAAATCCTCAATGTTGCACTGCTGTAATTTGGAGAGGTGGACAGGGGGATATGTCCCCTGCACTTTTTCAAAAGGCAGTTCTGGTCCCCTGCAGTTTTTACCGTCCAAAAACAATGTTACTTTATATTAAAAGGAGAAGGGTCGAGCACTAGCAGCAAGTGGAAAACAGCCGCTCAAGATGAAGCCTGTTTCCCTTTAGACCACCCACAAGCCCATCGATTGGCTCTGCCATTTCTTGCTAACATGTAATTGGCTGTCTGTGCTCTCACTCCACCTGCCACTGTAAGTTGTTAACATATTGGGCATTTGAATCTGTGTCTGGAAGCTTTAGATGAGCTGATTATGTTGAAATGTTAATGTTTAACCCTTCTGTGGCCTTTGGGTCAAATTGACCTGTGTTAACTGCTTATTTTTACTCAAAAATGAGGCATAATTTTATGTAAATTAGATCTATTGACCTTAAATTCCAAACATAAGTGTAAAATTGGTGGTAATGAGTTGGAGTGAAGTTGACTAACAAGGTGAAACACAATTGGGTGATCATTTTATGTTACATGCTTTACAACCAATCAAACCACAAAGTGAACAGTGAACTTAACAGTAACAAAGAAAGTTGGAGTTAAATTAAATTATTATTAAATTAATTAAATTATTTGTTCAAATAAATGTTAAATTTAATAATGTATTAATATTTTATTAATAATTAATATTAATTGTATTATTGTATTAATAATAAGAACTGCTAATAATAATAATTAGTTTATTATTAATAGTAATCAATAATTATTAATAAAATATTATTAGTAATGTTTTTTAGTATTTATATTTATTAATAATGTATTATTTAATTTATGTTCAAGAGTTGAGGATTGTCCAATTTGAGTTTATTAGTGCTTTAATTCTTGGATAATTTGTTTTTTACTGGCTGTTATCTGGCTAGCTAAGAAATCGTTGTTTGTGGAATATCAGCTGGTCTCACCCATTTGCTTGTTTCACTCTTTTTTCGATTCCCTCTGTCATCAATCTCTGACTCACCTCCTGCCTCCAACGTAACAATATTACAATTACAGAATATACAATAGCCTGTACAGGGCTGTGGAGTCCATACAACAAAAGCCTAAACTTTGAGCTGGTTAAGAGGAAAGTGATCCACACTGAAACAGTCTCTGTTATTATTTTAGACTGTTTGTTTGTTTACCTGCTGGAGGAAAATGAGGTCATTAGTTTTTTTGATGGTGCACTCTGTGTTAGAAATGGTGCAGAGTAAGCAAAACACAACTTACAAACAAATGTGTTCTGTGAAACTGTTCACATGCCAAAATCCACTCCAGTTCACCAAAGTCCACTTTACTATCACTGAGATATTGAGCTTAAAGAGAAAACAGCCCTGATTCTCAGAAACACAGCTACACACAGACCGAGACTAAAAGGGAACGAGAGAGCTAGTAAAACAATGAGCGGGAGAGAGATGCTAAAAGACAATGACAGAGACAGAGAGAAAGAGAGCGAGAGAGCGAAAGAGAGAGAACGCAAAAGAGAAATATGGACAGACATGGAGACAGAATGAGAAACAGAGTGAGACTGAATGAGAATGAGAGACAGACTAAAATTAACAATGAATACACAAATGATAACCCCCCAAAAATCTCTATCTATCTATCTATCTATCCATCCCTCTCTCTCTCTCTCTCTCTCTCTCTCTGTCTTTCGCTTTCACTCACTCACTCACTCTCTCTCTCTCGCGCGCGCTCTCTCTCGCTCTCGCTCTCACTCACTCACTCTCTCACTCACTCTCTCTCTCGCTCTTGCTCTCTCTCTCGCTCTCTCTCTTTCTCTGTCTCTCTCTCCCTCTCTCTCTCTGTCTCTCTCTCTCTCTGTCTCTCTCTGTCTCTCTCTCTC
>BRDA01000951.1:14004-28927 GCA_036984385.1 Crenuchus spilurus | reverse complement strand
GAACAATGTTTACAATCAAAGTCAAGTGTTCAGTTTAGATCTCGATTCGATTGGGAAAAAATCGAAGAAATCGAATAGATAGTGAGCGAGAGAACTTGCTTGTTTTGGACGGGCTCGATTTAGGAGGTGGTCGAGCGACATCTCAAAGAGGAAAGATTATGAGGGGAGTTCAAAGAGGACTTTGAGGATTTAGCTCGGGCAGGTTTTGTTCGTTCAAGAGAGCGAGTGATAGATAAGCTAAAGAAGCTAAAAAAGGGTTAGCTTAGCTCTAGATTTGACTTGTGAACTGAAACTAACATTTGTAACAAGAGCACAAATGCTTGCAAGTAGTCGATGCGCTCCGGCATCTTTGTTTATAATTCCGCTTTGTTGATGACGTACACCGTGACGTATCCTCAGTTCAACTAAAACTAGTGGAAATGCGGGCAGGTTCACTAAAAAGCACCAAGGTTCTCATAAGCCCGAACGGCACGGGAGTTATTTTGGTGGAAAAGTGCTGTGTGTGAACATGTCTCAGACATGCTCATTGTGGGGAAATCAGGGGCCTTATTGTTCAACTAGTCTTTTTGTGTTTTTTTTAAGGTCATGATACTTGTGTTGAGGTTCTTCTGGAGCAGGAAGTGTTCCACAAAACAGAAGGAAACACCTTCAGCCCTCTGCACTGTGCTGTGTAAGTCTCATCTTCTCTGTGTGAAGATGTACAGACAAAGTAAGCTTTCTATAATGCAGACTGAATGTTCATTATTAATTGTAGAATAAATGATAATGAGGGAGCAGCTGAAATGTTAATCGACACCCTGGGTCCTGTGATTGTCAACGCTTCTGACTCTAAAAACAGGTGAGAAACGCATGATCTGTCCTGATCTGATATGATCCTCAATCGGATGCACATCACATACAGTCTGAGTTTTTAGTTTTTATTAGTGAATCTCAAATGAAAATTGACTTTTATTTTGAAATTAAATAATTTCCAAGTTCATGTTAGTCATGTTGTGCATATGCATCATATAACACAGTTTTCCTGAAAAATGAATAACCCCAAAGGTGTCTTCTATTTTTTATTACTTCACTGCAACTCCACAAGATTTAATACTAGTCAATATCATTTGATATTAATTATATTTTGGATTGGATTTTGGCGAATATCTGATTGATTGTGACCAGTTTGTTAGGTTGGATTATTACAGATCTGCAATTATTAGATTTTTATGTGCATATAAACACATCAAGTGTATTACATACAAAATCTATTGTTCTGCAGTGATAGGATTATTAATCGCATTAAAGAGATCACAGACACAATCTGTTATTATTAATTGTATGTAAATGCACTGAATGGATTACAGTCTGATCTGCAGTGATGAGATTATTAAGTGCATGTAAAGCATCAAATGGATTGTACTGTAGATAAAATCTGGTTTTCTGTGGTGATCAGACTCTGTGAGTCTAAATGTAAACCGGTAGTGTATAATCAGACTGTCCAGTACAGTTAAATCAGCAGATCATTCAGTTCCTCTGTTCTTCTGTGGTTTTAGGACTCCTCTTCATGCTGCAGCGTTCACTGATCATGTGGAGTGTCTGCAGCTCCTTCTGGGCCACAACGCTCAGGTTAACTGTGTGGACGCTGGAGGTAAAAGTCCACTAATGATGGCCGCTGAGAATGGTCAGACAAATGCTGTGGGTGAGACCATCATATCTGACTTTTTACTGATAATGCAGAGATTAACATGAAAGCGTATGAAAGTTTGTTCTAGCTGTTTGGAGACGAATAAAATCCACGAAGCTCAGTGGTAGAACGGTGAGCTAGGACAGGTGTTTTAAGTTCAGTTTTGGAGTTTCTCAAAATTCTTGACAGTGAGCTTTTAGTACAACCTTTCTCAACCTGAAGGTTAGACATATTGGGAATATTGGGAATATCCTGGAATAGGAGACGATAGTCAATCAACAACTTAAACACAGTCACTACAGGTAATATTAGTTCATAAAACACTAGAATAGCATTTCTCAACTAGAGTATGTCTTTGAATAAGAAAAACATTCATGTTCACTGTTCAAATAAGTGCTGTAATTCTAACAGCTCAGAACACATCCAGAACATTCCTACACAATGCCTTATATAAACTAAACATTTGGTGGGAGGAAACAGCTGGGATACAGTCTATAAGCTCAGTGTCTACCATGTGTTGGAGACACTAACACTAAAAAGCAGTTACCCTGCCCACCCTCACCCTTCTACCATAGAAGATTGAGCTTGATAAAATTCAGAACTACGGCTGCTCCACAGTCTCTAAATAACGTGTTTCATTGGAAATGTTCATTTAATTGCCCCAAACTATTGAGTGATATTGTAGATCATCTAATTTGGTGCTCTTGAGTGAAACCAGTTGCTTCAGTCATATCTGTGTGTGCAGAGCTAATGGTTAGCAGTGCTAAAGCGAATCTAACTCTGCAAGATTCCAGCAAAAACACAGCACTGCACCTGGCCTGCAGTAAGGTCAGTCACAAGCTCATTATTCTTACCTCCTGGTGGATGTTGCCTCTGTCTCATATTTTTAACTGATGCTGTTTTTTCTCTCTGCAGGGACACGAGACAAGTGCCTTGCTGATCTTGGAGAAGATCACAGACAGAAATCTGATCAACTCCACTAATGCAGCCCTGCAAACGTATGTATGACTAATGAGACGGCATAAAAATGTGCAGCGACCTTTTAGCACAATGTTAATGAGGGTCATCGTTAGAGTAGCGGCTGAAACGGAGCTCTTCTGTGTGCAGGCCTCTGCACGTGGCTGCAAGGAACGGTCTGACTGTTGTAGTTCAGGAGCTGTTGGCTAAGGGTGCAAGTGTGCTAGCAGTGGATGAAAATGGTAAGTTCATTATAAGTCCTTCTATATTATACAGTGTCCAGTGACCTAAATTATATCTGCACACAATGGTCTTTTTTACCAGAAACATCACCCATATAGATCTCCTGTACAGTTAAGAGACTGTTGCTCATCTGCTCCTGCACAATTAGACAGTGGAGTGGGCGGGGCTACCAGAGAGGGTGTCTGGAAAAATGAGAGTAAATTTGACACATTTTTCTTTATCCCTTTACCCTCTCAGGTTACACGCCTGCTCTGGCTTGTGCCCCGAATAAAGACGTAGCTGACTGTCTGGCTCTCATTCTGGCCACCATGATGCCAGTGTCTCCTAGTCAGAGGTGTGTGAAGTCCTAAATTCCTCAGTCTGTAAAAGCCCTGTTACTGCTGTGAAATAATGGGTGCAGAAAAAGAGCATTTCCCCAGAGTAGATGAACAAAAATGAGTAGCAGCTCAAAAAACTTGTGCATAGGAACTTTTGTTCTTCTCTTTTTGGAACCTTTAACAGTTTTCAAGAAGGAGCATAAAACTTAAAATATCCTAAATACCTTTTGCATCATGCACCACAAAATCGGCCCTTTTTTCAGGAAATAGGATGTTGTCAAATTTCTAAATTTAAGTGGTTTGTACCTTAACTACAGGTTTGAAAATTAGTATACAGACATTTGATATTTTGGATAGACATGTCTAATATTTCACCTTACAAGGGGAGAGGGCGGCGCCCTATAGACCATGGTGTGGGTACTGGTGAATGGCACTATATCATTTAAACTGCCATGACGTCCTCTTATCTAGGAAATCTGTGATATCTGTGTGACGTGTGAATTTGGTAGGGCCTTAAATATAAGCGGAGACCCTGCTAAAGTAAGTGTAACTGAGTGTATGTGGTTTATGCTCCTCAGCCTGGCATTCAGTACCTTAAACCACTACAGCAGCCCTGTGAAGAGCTTAACCTTCGACAGTCTGCCTGTCCATGCCTCCTACTGCAGCTTCAACAGCATCAAACCTCACCAGCATGGCTTCTACAGGGACGACGAACTCAATGACTCTGACTCTGAAACATACTAACAGAGAGAGAGAGAGAGAGAGAGACTTGCCGTGTCTTAATCACCCAGAGGCAGTCTGACCCAACAGTCAGTCACTGCACACAGCCTTAAGAGCCTCACACACGCACACACTATGTCTGCACAATTGAAAATGCTACTCTGCATTTGGATCTTATGATTCTTTATAAACTTATTGGTCAATCAGCAGTGTTCATAGTTAACGGTGTGGTACCCCTAGAAATCATATTTACATTTCTTTCCACTTACGCTAGATGCTGTCCCTTAACTAAGACATGCTAAACTCTTGGAGTTACAGGGTTACTAAATACATCACCAAAACATCAGTCAAACCTCTTCTAGATCTTAATGAAGGTCTCACAGACTAGTGGATGTGATCTAGGACACAGTATGACTTACTGTGAGCTTTAAAAAACCTCATCACCACTACAGTCACTTCAGACAGTAGCAGGGCTGGTAGAAAAATGATCTCGCATCAGATTTCTCCATATTTTTGATGCTCACCACTTATTCCAGATCAGCACTTTCTACTCAGAGTTTTTTAAAGCTCATAGTGGAAAATGGAGTAAATATGATTTTGGTGCCATTTTACCCAGAATATTTTGCTTCTATTGCAGTAATTTCCACAGAATGTTCTTTTGTAATACTTTGCTAGATCACTTCATAACTGATGGCTAATTAAGCTTGTCATGACGTTTAACCAAAGTTGACAACGAAAGAGGCTTCATAAATGTGGCTTAAAGTCAGCTGTTATGATTAGCTTTTGTAGCCTTATGAACAGAATCCTGCAGTAATGTACCCACTCGTTTTGAGCTGTGCTTGTCCAGGATAGCCACAGCACACAGTTACATGCACTGTGATTGATGACAGGCAAATGTGCATATCTGTGATGTCAGTATTGGAGATGAAAATTGCGATATTTATTAATAATCAATATATTGTGCAGCTGAACATGCATTTAGAGTTAGCCTGGGACCAAATGTTGGACACTTGTGATTGTGACATATGTCTGAACTATTTTCAGCTGGTTTTTGAAAATGCGGACGTGTTTTGAGTAATTTGAAGATTTAGATGAGTTTTTAATGCTCTTGCGCACTTGCATTCTCAGTTTGGTTGTGGTGGGGGAGGGGGGGGGAGATGATTTATTTTTTAATACAGGATTTTAATCTTATGTCCCTCTGGGAGGGGGAAGAATAAAAACATAGACTTTCCTTCTATTTTCAACTCTTGGGGCCAGCAGAAGGAGAGAGAGGTTAGTATTGTAACATTACCAGCAACAGACATGAGCAATTCTGAAAACTAGCTGTTGTGCTCTTTTCTGTAAGTTATTTTTATATGTTGTATTTGTCTCACTTTCCATACTTCATCATCTGTGCCTTCATGAATTGCAGAAAAATATTAATGATGCACAAGCTTGACACTACGTTTATAAAAAAGCACTGAAACTGAACCGAAGCAAACCGCGACCCCGTGTGCTTTGCTTTGGAGTGAAGAACACTGTGGATGCCAATGACAGGGCAGCCTCAAATTCCTTTATAAGGTGAAATATGAAGATAAAAACGCTTATTTTTTCTGCCTCGCTTAATTAGCTAATGTTTTGTCTCTTTTCAAACTGAATGTTTTAAAACTGGAAGCCTGTCAAATTCTTTTTCTCACTGTGAATGAAGCTGGATCTGCAGAGTCATTATTGAAGTGACTCCACTGTTCATTCAGAGACTGTATATTTTATGACTGAATAAAGAAATGAGTTCTAAATTTGTTTTTCTTCAGCAGTTCAAAAAAACCTGTTATCTGTCATCATCAGTTGCACAAAAGCTGTGTTTAGAAGTGACCTATGATGTACCCTTTATCACAAATTAATAAAGTAACTACATAATGTCAACAACAAAACTAATCAGCCAGGCAGTGACTCCAAACTTTTTTATTTTAAATACATTTTTCTCAATTTTCCAACTGCCAATTTTTTGACAATTTTCTCCCTTTCCCAATGTGGTAGTCGCCAACTAACCCAACCCATTACTGGCTCTCCCCATCACTTTGCATCATCTCTGACTCAAAGAAGGTGAAGACATGCACACGCCTCCTCTGTTGCGTGCAATACAATAACCGCCTCTTTTCAAACTACCGTTTGATACACCGTCCCTGGGGAACCAACGCGCTCGGAGGAAAGTGCAGGGTCTCTAGTTTTGAATGGACTGATCAGTAGACGCCCGAGTCAGCAGATATTTCAGTGTGTGAGTGATGGGGCGGGTGAGATGAGATGGCACTCTCCCTGAGAGAGCACTGCCAATTTTGCCCTCTGTGGGCCCCGACTGTTGATGGCAAACAGCATGACCGGGATTCAAACTTACAATCCTCTGGTTATAGTGTCAGCGTCTTAGCCTGCTGAGCCACTCGAGGCCACGACTCCAAACTTTTAATTCCAAAGAGACTGTAAACATCTGCTGAATCTTTAAAGTCAGCACAAATCACCACACTGATGTTAGCTTCTTTCTTCAGTTTTCTGCTGGGCAGAACAGTAACTACTGCACCTTTTAAGTTGGAATGGGACATTTCTTAGGCAAATTAATGTAGCAGCTGCACCTTTTAATGTGGAACAGGAAATTTCTTGGACGATTGGATGTAACTGCTGAAACACTGCTGTAGTATGAAGATGATGCAACTTTGTATTTGGTCCAGAGTTCAAACGCCATTACCAACCTTAAAAACAACTACTACAGCTGGTCCAGTTTTGGTCCTCACTACATTCTCCATTGGCATAACTGATCTGTGTCTTAATTGGGCCGTGTTTGGTTCTGAATTGTCTGCTATCGGGGGACGATCAGCTAGAAGGGTATAAAGGCCTTCCATTGGAACTAAGTGATGGGGTCCCAAACAGTACCTTTAAGATGACTGGAGTGGATTATGATTATCAACACTCTTAATAATGGCTTTTGAAGGTATTAGTGAACACTTCTATATAGTACCAAAAAGGGTTCCACTGTGTTTAAAGGCTGGACATTGTAACAGTAAAACCCTTCTCTATAATTTAATCTCCACCTTTATGCTACATGTATATGAGCTGCAGTGTCACAGCAGGCTGCTGTTGATTGGTGATCATTAATTAAATGTTGGTTTTCTATAGTAACACTTGGTCATTAGTGGTAAGTTTTATTCCTGTTCTGCTCTTGGTCTGTCTGTAATTAGTAATCTAGGCTCCACAGTATGCACATTGGTTCTGTAGCATTTTTTGGCATTCCTTTTCAAAGGTTACATCCACATATATGATAATTAACAGATATGCTGATGACATCACACCCACTTGTAATTATGGAACATAGCACCCGACTTTCATTAAAGAGGAAATACCATATTTTTCTGAAGGTGAGAATTCCAGCTGAGGACGTACAGCTCGGCGTATAAAAGTGAGAGGAGTAAACGAGACAGAGAGAGAGAGAGAACTCGTCTACAGATCATAATCATCTGAAATCATCAGCTTCACTCAGACATGTAAGTATCTGATACATTTCTTTAAGCTTTTAGGAGCCGATGTTTAAAATCATGTTTTTTTCTGTTTGTGATGTTTATAAATGTGCTTTAATTAAACAAGTTCATTCACCCAGAATTCATATTGACATGCTGACAGTCAGACTGTCCTAAACCACACCCACTTGTCTGATCTTAATACAGGTCTGGATGCAGGTTCAGAGAACTTTTGGCGATGGGCTATTTAGGTGACCATTGAGTTCTAGTGTTAATGTTAGCCCTCACAGCTCCAGTTCTGCTAAAGATGTGTACTACTGTACTACATCAGGAGTAAGAAGTGTGTAAATATGATTTGTGGGTGAACGGCTCCTGTAATGATTTAGAGTTAAAATGTAACTGAACATGAATAATTTGGACTGAACTGTGGTCACAAATAAATCTGCTGACCGTTAGAGCGGTGATGTATTTCCTGGTTTTAATGAAATCAAATATTTTTGTACTCTTTAATACTATAAATATTTCAGAGCTGCATTAAGGATATTTACATGCATTTAATTTGCATATGTGTATGTTTATGTCTGTGTGTGTGTACAGGTTGACTGTATTGGTTCTGGTCACACTCTTGTTGGTTTCTGCTGAATCCGACTCATCCAGCACAGAACAGTGGAAATCTCTCAGCAACCCGCAAAGCAGGTCACTGGTGAGTTTCAGATTTTACTGCCCACTCATTTGGTTACTTTGAAAGATGATTCATGTACAGTACACACACATATTGTGGACACATTTGTTGGTACCCTTCCACAAAAAAACATAAAACCAGAAGGAAGAAACCACTTCTGCAGCTCTCACTGAGAGTTCTTCACCTGTCAACCGGTAGTTTGGCCCACTTTCTCCAGCTGTCTCAGGTTTCAAGGGTGTCATCTCCAGACTGCATGCTTCAACTTTTTCCATAGATATTCAGAAGGATTCAGGTCCGGGGTCATAGAAGGCATGGCAGCTGTGGTCTGGTGGTTAGGGATCTGGTCTTGTGACCAGAAGGTCAATGGTCGATCCTTGGGCAGGTCATGATTGAAGTGCTCTAGAGCACTGCACCTAACCTCCAACTAGACAGGGATGCCCACCGCTTTGGGCACATGTTCTTACAGCCTAGTGTGTTCACTAGTGTATTTCACTGCATGGATGAGTTAAATATGGAGGTCAATTCCATTGTGTGCAATCACACTGACAAAAATGTATTTGTTTAATCTAGAAGGTCTTTTCAGAATAGTCCAGTGTTCTAGTCTTAGCCATTCATACCATCAGCTGTTTGATTTTGGTCCATATTCTGTTGGAGGATCCCATGACTCATGACTCCAGAATACCTTGATATCTCCTTGTGCCCTGTACAGATGCAAGGTAAGAAAGCAGCGCTATAACATAAGCCTCCTCCATGTTTGTTGGTAGGCATGGTATTTTCTTTTTTTCCCTCTGTGAAAAAAAAGTGATGTCACTTTGCGGGAAAGTTACAGTTTTGTCTCAGATTTGGGTCTTCTTCCCTGGAGCCCATTGATGTGACAGATGATGTGATTGAACACTAATACTCCATCCTTCGACTCAATCTGGGATTGATTTTCCTCATCTAAATTGGTTATAGTCCCATAGACCTTAATTTTTTTACCTTTGCAACTGCAGTCAAAGGAACATCAGGCTGCTTAGAGATGGTCTTAAAGTCTTTACCTTTAACATGATTGTCTAGATTTTTCTTTCTGATCTCCTCAGACAACCCTCTCCTTTGCTTTCTCTGGTCGATGTTCAGTGTGCTGCACACAATGGCACCAAACAGCAGGACTACTTTTTTCTATTTAAATAGGCTGAATGACTGATAAGACATGGCACACACATATAATAGATATCACAAGATGCCAATTATTTTTCTAGAGGCATCAACAATTCTGTCCAGGTCATTTTAGAACATCACTGTAGAATCAGCAAATATTAATACAGGCTTTTCCTTACTCTGACATATCAAAGGCATGTAGTGATACATGATTTATAATCAGTAATTAATTTCATGACTTTTCAGGCAGAATTAACCATTTCAGTAAAAGCACCAACAAATCTGTCCATGTCTGTATGAGTAGGTGACAAATATGCACTAAAAAATATTTAAAATAATAAACCGCATCTTTGCCAATGTGATAGTACAAGGTTTACAAGGTTTTCAGTCACCCTCACTCAGTAGTCCATACTCCACGGTCTAACACAACATCCTGATGATGTTCTTCAAGAGCAAAGTCACTCAAGCCTCCACTGTTCATCCAAAAACATTCAATGCATCCAATACAACGTCCTCCTGTACAAACTCAGACAGTGGTCACTAAGACCTGCCAGTACTGAAAGGGGCGCTTGTGTGTGTGTGTGTGTGTGTGTGTAAACAAAGTGGCTAACAACGCTATAAATCAGTAGAGGAACGTGTATTGATTTTCACAGGCTGAGGAACCAGCCAACATTAGATGTCTGTACTTTGACAATGTAACTTCATTCCTGCATTTGGATCTTACAGTCTTCACCTCGTCCATTATTTTGCTTCTACGCGTTAGTTATCTGCTCTTATACCTGTTGTTGAACAATTAGGCAGACCATTCTTAATTTTTGTATCCATATGAAGTGAAGTTAATCACAAAATAATTTTTGTAAAGTTATTTGGCTGTTGTTGGTCCTTTACTGCAGATTTTCAGTTGTAAGATATTTACAGTTACCATTCAGTGTTTCCAGAGCAGATACAGAACAGTGATTCAGCTTAACAGATCTACTTCATAGGTCCTGTTACACAGAAAATAGCATTTATAGTCTCATATTCCTAATGTGAGTTAACAGCAAGACTATTTACCCAAATCTTATAGCATTTCAGGACCTTCTAATGCTGCGCTGAAGTTTTGGTGTAAAAAAGAAAAATATTCTGTCTTTTTAAGTTGGAGATAAACATTATGTGGTTATAAACATCCACTGCAATGACCTCAGGAGCTTCATCACTGGTTAAGATGATTATTTAAGATCCTGGTGATGCAGAAGCCCTAAGAGACCCTTGTATTGCACGTCTTTCTGTACAGTTTTACCTTCATATTGACAATTTAATTTGTTTTACTAGGATGTTAAATTGTGAATTTAATTATCACAACAAATATTTTGTCAGGGTAACATATTTTATGGACATATTATGAAATGTTTACCTGAATTACATGAGAACACACTGCAGTGCAATCTAGCTAGCATGCTAACCTGGCATGCTTTTAACCATTCTGAGGTTGTATTTGGAGAAAATTCTCTAACATTCTCAGTTAAAGTTATGATAGTGAACTAGTTTGCGATGTTGACAAAATAAAAAAGTATCACAGTAAATCTGAGTTTAAGAAGATAATTTTTGGCTTCTGTACATGGAGATGTTTTAACACTTTTGCCGCCTTCACAACACTTTTGTAACCTGATGCTGAGACGCCCTGAAAGAAGAACCACATACCGGTACTGATTATTGTTTCAAACTCGAGTGATTAAGAGTTTTATTTCTAATCATGACGTGTAAATAAACATCACTCTGGGTTGTATCTGATTCTCCTCTGTTCTCAGTTTTTCCAGATTCTGCAGTCGTATCTGGATGGCAGAGAAAATCAAGCCCAAAGTGGGAGCAGAAAGATAAACATGAAGGAAGACAGGAACAAACTGGAGAATGCTGCCTTCAACAAGTACAGCAGCTTCCTCCAAAACAGCATTTTTGACATTTAGGTGATCAGAGTTGGGGACACAAAGTGTCTTAAAGTGCTCCAGAGATGATATTACATGTAAACTAACGTATTAAAACAGTAAAAAACGTTCCTCACTCGTGCTTCTGTTGACATGTTCTTTTCCAGAGAAAACCCTTAAAATCAGAACAGTCTTTACTTGCATCAAAGTCCTGACACCAGCCAGATAATAGATGTTCTGTGGTGGTCTCATCATTGAGAACAGAGTGAATAGAGTATACAGAGAAACAGATGGACTACAGTCTGTAATCGTAGAACTACAAAGTGCAGGAGGTACAAGGAGGTGGTTTTAGTGTTATGACTGATTGGTGTATATTTAATTCAATGTACGTTAAAGATAAGCTGAGCAGAATTTACAGTAGACCATCTACACTTGGTTCATTTATTTTGAGGTTTAATACGGTTTTTAATGTTGAATGTTTGAGACGTGTGGATCTGTATGTGAGCTGCATTGAGATGTATTTGAGCTATACTGGAGTTGTGTGGGAGTTTCCTGGGGGCTGTGTGAAAATTGAATCTCAAAATGATTGCACTGCTATTGATTTATAAACTTTTCATTTGCATTGAGTGAGACAAATTTCACAGTCTGTGACTTTTTATGCATGATAAATATAACCCCCATTCTCTTTATCACGTATAAAATTCATTGCATCATCTGTAAAATATCCTCCAGTACTTATTTTACACCTTTATTTTTAAGACTCTCCACAGCCACACAAACATCTTAACTTTATTCACTTAAAACTCAGACCCAGAAGATGTTTGTACTGGAATTACTGGGAGTTGACAAACATACTTATTTACATTCACGGTAAAGTGGGTTTACAGTGTGTATTGGGGATTGTTCTATGTTCACTACATTGTGTAACGGAGCATCAACACGGTCATTAAGAGGGTCACAGCCTGTTCTGTTTCAGGTCAAAGCTCTTCAGAGTCAGGAAACATACAGCTATAGAACATCTGATTACCTGAAATCTGGATCAAGAACCTTTGATAGTCGTTTACAGCCAACCGTTTGAGGAAAAGTTCTCTCGAAGCTCCTGTAGTTCAGCCTCTGATAAAGTCTGAAGAGGAGAGCGACACTGACCACCATGATACCCAAACCACTCCATCGCCTTCTTCAGAGCAGGAACGCCAAACCTCCGTGTTACCTAGGTCAAGTCAATCAAATATTTAGAGGACAAATGTAGTTCCTAAACTTTGAGGTCTTACTAAAGTTTACCACTCACAGATATCTAATGTATAATTTCCCTCAATAAATAAATGACCAAGTACATACAGAATCACATAGCATAAATGTTTAAGATAGAAGGTCATGCTGATGTAATTAATGCTCTGTTACAGGGTTATTCATTCCTGAGCCCTCTATGTTGTAGTTTCAATTGTGTTGCCATGTGAGGCTCACCGCTGTGTTTGGTTCAATGAGTCGGTACTGAAGCTCTTTGGCCTTCTCCCACTGACCAGACATACACAGGTCAGCTAACTCGCACACCTGCTGACCAAGGACATTCGCTAATGCGCAAACACCACCAACAGCGCCTTTAAGAAACAGAAGGTCGCATCACCACAAGCACTGAAACTCCATTTGAATTTTTTTTTTCTGCCATAAACCTCACATTTATTTCAGAACATTCAAAATGAACACAGCTGTTATTCTGAGTGTATAGTACAGTTATACTGCAGCTAGTGTACTTGGAGTAACTGCAGTATACACTTTGAGTGATTACACTCTACACTGAGCATTGTGGCTTCTCCCTCTGAAATGAAATAGCTTTTAGGATTTAAAAAAACAATACATTTTTAAAGTTTAGACCAGTCCAATTTGCTCACCTACAGAATATGCAGCCATTAGGAACCCAGCTGATCCTGCCAACACCTGGAAATCCTGTGATCTGGTTTTGTGCACTATCAAAGCTATTCTTGTGATCTATCAGTTATATAAGTGAAAAAAAGAAGGAATATTTGTGGTTTAGCACTATTAGTTTCAAATATACAGTACAGGCCAAAATTATTCTGAGGTATTTACATAAAGACTTTTCTTGTGAGTAAAAGCTAAGCTGTACAAAAATACATTAGAATACATTCAAATTAACCATTAAACCGTCAATTTGTTAGCCTGTTTTCAAGGAAGGCTATTTACAGCGACCATTCAGTAGCCGTCTCAGCTAATCAGTACTTCAACAGGTTAAATAAGGTGTGCTGGGCTGGACTAAACATTTTTCTTTCTATGCTATTGTGTCTGCTGTGGCTGCCATAGTATACAAAGTGATGAAGAAATGGAAAAACAAACAAATAAATGAAAGCATATCTCACATCTCCTCCACTGTCTTTGAGGCCGACTATATTTGGATGCTGAGACAACTGGATCACAGCATCCACAGGCAGATCTAGAGAGGTGTTTGCAGGTACGCTGTACATCACAACAGGAACAGGACTAGAATCTGCCACCTGTGCAGAAGAACACCCAAAATGTTTTTTTTCCATTTGTAATTTTTGCAGAGTAATTGCACAGCCTTAGCAACCTCCAACTGATTTCTAAGACATTGCTAGACAGGCTCTTTTGTGACTGCATGGTTGTTATGGTATCCCATAGCATATATGATAGCTTGAGTGTCAGTAGAGCATTGATATAATGAAACAAGAGGGGTATTAATTTATGTACACCATTCATTCTCTGGAAGAAAACAAAAACAAAAATGGTTGCTGTAAGAAAACCGTACATCAGATTAAAACATCTGTATAAGCCCACAATTCCTGACCAGACTGAACATTTCAGAATTGGTTTGGTGTCAATAGCTCAAAAACTTTGGATCAAAAGAAGAAAGAGAAGAAAAAGAACAAAAAATTGTGTAAAGCTATGCAATCACAAATATACATTATAATACTGCAATCATTCACTTTAAGTACCCCATAAAAATAAAGAAATGAGGAGTAATTAATTAAATGATACAAGTTTTAACAACAGCCTTTAGCCAATAGACTGTTAGCAGTGTGTTGACCTGGCCAGTCTTTACTGATGTGGAGAAATACTGAAGTTCCAGTTCCAGTTAATTTATTACAAATATATATATATAAATGCTCAGACTGAGTTTGAGTAACAAATAACTAACAAGATGAAGGAAAAATGTGGTCTAAGACCAGGATAACCCCCACCAATGCCTCACCTGTGTATAATGATAAATGAGAGCTCTGCTGTCCATTCTGCCACGGTAAAAGTAGGGGGTCACTACCAATACACAGTCAGCACCTGCACTGGCCATGCTCTCAGTCATTTGGATTGTGGCTCTGGTTGCTAAAAACAAAAACATTAATCAAAAGGTTAAACTGTAAAAATTGCACTCAGCCTGACTGCGGGGATGTATTCTGATGAGAAAGTGACCTTGAATTATATGTAAATTCCAAAAGTTACAGATCACAGAACAGCCAACAATAATAACTATTGAGTACAGTCTTGTACAGCTGTTAATGCCCAAAATAAATGTGTCATTGCCCAGGGCTAATTACACATAATGACACATTTCAAGCCTTTTTTATTTTAATTAACATTGACTAGTATAGTCTATAGTTAATGAGAATCAGAAGTCCTGTATCTCAAATTATTATATAAACCGGATTCCAAAAAGGTTGGGACACTAAACAAATTGTGAATAAAAACTGAATGCAATGATGTGGAGATGGCAACATCTAATATTTTATTTAGAACAGAACACAAATCACAGATCAAAAGTTTAAACCGAGAGAATGTACCATTTTAAGGGA